>VZTG01004423.1:934557-973531 GCA_013397845.1 Melanocharis versteri
AAAAAAAGCCAAATACAAACAATCCACCACTTATATCTTATCCTGTAAAGCAGAAGTGGTATCAGCATTTAAGAACACGGTATAACATCCACTTTGAAACCACAGAGACACAATCTCAGCCTGGAGGAATTATAAAAGAAGAGTCAATTGAGTTTAAAATAATATATATATATGTAAAAAATATATATCATTTAAGCGCCGTGTACCATTATAGCGTATTGTATTAAATAAATGAGATCTTGAAATCTGCAACACACCACTGGGCCTTCGGCTTCACGTTTTCCAGGGTGCATCTCAGTCTTCTCAAGACCTCAAGTGTGCTGGGGTCTTTTTGTCGTTCTCGGTGTTTCGTTTATATTTTTTATTTCTTTATTTCCAGAAATGGCCTTCTACCTTTTACTTCGGGATGAGGTGTCTGGGGTTTTTTTGTTTTGGTTTTTTGTTTTGGTTTTTGTTTTGGTTTTGTTTTGTTTTGTTTTGTTTTTTGTGTATTAGTAAGTTGCTGGTTTGAGATGTTTTGGGGGATTTTTTAGGGGAAGAGGGAGGGATTAGTATCAGTATTAGTATTAATATTAGTATTAGTATTAGTATCGGTATTGGTATTAGTATTAGTATTAGTATTTACTCAGGTTGGCTATTGGCTTTGTTTTGGATTTATTTCGTTGCCAACTTTTTGCCTGACACCGAACGGCATGAAAATTCTTGGAGTGAGCGAGGGAAAAGGCGTTAAAGTCACAGCCTGTGGGCAGAGCGCTCTTCCTCCTCCTCCTCTTCCTCTCTCCCCAGTCTCCTTTCCTCTTTTGAGCTGCCAGGCTGGAGAGCACGTTTCAGTGGCGTCTGCCTTGAACTCGGCCCAAGAATTCCTTCCCCCCCTCTCCCCCGCTCCGGCCCCAAATTTTGAACTCCCATATATCCACACACGTACAGATGTGTATGTTTACGGCAGGGACGCCTGTGCGCGGAGCGGCCCGGCCGCCCCAGCCTCCTTCCAGCTTCGGCCACGGGCTGCTCGGCCACGGGCTGCTCCTCCTCCTCCTCCTCCTGCTGCTGCTGTTCTCCTCCATGTCCCCGCTGCCCGTCGCCGGGCCGCGGGAAGCGCGGCTCTCCGCTCCCGCCTGGCGGCTGCCGCACGCAGCGGGGCGGCCGCGGGCTCTCGCTGCTCGGGCGCGGGTCGCGCTTTGGCTCAGCCCTCTCCCGGCCACGCTTGACGAGTGTGGTTCTTCGCACGTGTTTTCCCCCGAAAGGTTTTTGCACACAGGTTGTGCAATTTCATGGCTTCAGATGCCGCCTTTTAGGAGCTATCGCATCACGCTGCTCGCTCCCTGGAGGATTAACTCCGCTCCAGAGGAATTGTTCTCCAGTCCAAACCCGAAGGCACTAAGGCAACCTCGCAGGGGAAGGATTTCACATCTAAAACTTCCTACACAATTAAAGCGCTTACAATGAAATAAATAAAACTGCATGAGGTAAAAGTGTGTGAAGAGTTTTAATCAATCAGATAACAAACACATTCCTTCCTGTTAAAAATTGGCAAGAGCAAACTGTAAAGAATCTTCATAATTACTTGGAGACTATTGGTGGGAGTATGAGGGCCTCTCAGGAAGTTAATTTTCTTTTGTTTGATTCGAGAAAAACAGTTTAAGCATCTAAAAATGCAGCCTACTCTTAAAATGAAGAAGAAATTGCCATGAAATAGGAAAAAGTTGAAATATAAGCTTTCAGACTTAAAACCAATCGCTGTAAAGTTTTGCTTTATTTTTCAGAGTTTGTCTTTACTTTTGTGATCCTTTTACAAAGAAGTCAAACCTAGAAAAAATAAATTATGAATTTATCTGTTCAGTGAGCAGGGGAAATGATTGTTCATGCTATGTGTGGCAGATTTTGAAAACTTTACACCAGCCAGTCAGTCAAGTGGGGAGCAGTCATTTCTCCATGCCAAAAAGAATCTGCAGGTGTTGATTTTTAAATTTCAAATGTTTTCCCCTTTTTAATAGAATTAAAGTTTTATTTTTGAAAGTTGAACACAATTAAAAATTTGTGCTATTCATCAATGCTTAACGGAGTTTTTGCAAGGATTTTAGCAGTATTTCATTTAGGTTTTGAGGCTTTTTTTTTTTGCTCCTTAGCTTTGATTTTGGTGTAGCTGTTGTGATTGCTGACAAAGATTCAATTTCTGGTAGACAATCCCATTACTCTCTGCAGCTTTCTCTGTGTTGTTGATTGGTCGGTTGTTTTTGTTGAGTCTGTATATTTGCTAAGCCTAACTTTGCATGGGATTTAGCAAACAATTGCTAAATTGATTTATATTATATCAAATGACAGAAATAATGGCATCAGGAAAGAAATAATTATTTCAGTCCTTTAGAAAGAAAAATTGTATTGCACAAAGTTGTCATACTTTATCAGTTTAGTTTAAATCTAGATGGTCATAAGCAACTATAATGAACATATTTTTAAGTTCAAAAATTGTGTGATGTATAATTTCCATCGCTTTTGATTTCTGAGCTCTATAGCACTAACGTGTGCATTATGGCTTGCATCTACATAAATGTAATCAAAGACTCATATATTTTGTAACAGGCTGACCTTAAGTTCTGTTGATTCTGGATTTTTTTTGGTTTTCTGAGGTTATAATATCTATATACTTGATACTTTTAAACATTCAGAATGGATAAAACATGAAAAGACTGTAAGTAGTTTTCTGCCACGGATAATTGTTACCAAGTCACTTACTCATCTGTGTATAAGTAGATAGCAACCTGAAGGAAGATAGACTCACTTGCAGAATTTCCACTAAAACAAATAACAAGGAATTATTTGACATCTTTATAACAGAATTTGTGAGAAATATCAAATGTTTCAAGACATGTTATTTTTGAAGATGCTGATGTAAATTTACTTTATTAAAATCTCTGTGTTTTCAAGGTCTGCTTACTAGCTGACAGGACAGGAAAGTTAAATAAGTGAAAGGGGACCTGGTATATCAGTGGTTCAACAGTCAAGTCTGTGAAGAAGTGCAGACATGGGATAGACTGAGCAAACAAGGATCACATTAAGCAACAATGTGCTAGGCAGGATCTCGGTACAGCTTGACTGAGTGCATGAGGGGTACAGCCATTCTTATTCATAACAGAACGACTGAGAAAACCATGTAGCTTTGGATAAATACATCATTTTGCGCATGTGAAAAAAATGCTGTTGCCTGACCAGCTTTCAAGTAGGAGCTTCCTACTTTTCACAGAAAGGCCACTGTAGTAAAAAGTTGCTGATTCCTATTCCTGAAACAATCCTTTTGGGTTTGTCTGAGCAGGGCACCATGAAAACTCCACGATTTGCACATGTGCACAACACTTGCTCATTACTTCTGGAAGTTCATACTTTTGCCATGCTGCTCTTTACAGGACCCCAGCCCCGCCGAGCCTCCTGCACAGTCTCCTAGCAACTAGGAGAATTATAACTCTCACTTTGGCACTGGCGAAATGATTCCTTCTGCTGCTTCCCCCAGGCAAGCACTCTGCAGTCCAGGGTGAAATACACTGGGCAAAGAGATGGGGAGTACTGGTCAGAAGGCTTGCAGAGGCTGATGCCAGTAATTCCCTGTGTTGCCAAGCAAAGCCTGGAGTTCCCACCCGCTGCAGCAGGGTCAAGTGCCAGTTGTTTCCTGCCCTGCTCTGGCATATTAGGTAGGGGAGAATTCAAGCAGATTTCATCAAATTATTTCTAAAATTCTGTGACTTCTGTAAGCAGTAGCAAAGTTATTACAGTAGACCAGATTTTTCATTTTGGATGATTTTCTTTTGGAAAGGAAATATGGCATATACAGTTTTAGTCAGCAGCAAGTCTCCCTTTCCTTGTCCAGGAAAGCAGCTGCAGAATCCTGATGCACAGCATCTCTCCCTGCCTAGTTAACCGTCTCATACTGTGTACTTTTATTTGTTTAGACCTCTTCTTCTATTAAAATATGGCAGAAACACTATCACTTCACCACTCAACCATAGCATCACATCATCACCAAAACAAATTAAAAGATTAGGAGATAAGTGAAACACTGAAAGGTAGAAAATCTTGTGTATGTTTGGTACAAGAGCCTTCAGCTCTTCAACTCTCCTTAATAATAGAGCAGAATGTAATTTCTTCCTCCGCACCCTTGTTTCTCTCAATCCACAGGATTGCTAAGGAACTGTAACATCATTGTTTTTAATAGGAAAAAAGAAAATAAAAGCTGAGGGTTAATGGTAACATTTAAATGGCATACAGAGCCCTTTGAGTTCACACCTCATTAAGGTGAACAGGAAGAGAAGGGGTGCACATCTTTGTTGTTACTTTTGCCTTGCAGCATTTTCAGCCAAGCTATGTGAACAGACCAGCAGCATATTAACTAACTTTGTAGCAGCTATATTTTTGTAGCAGTTTTGTTTTGTTTGAGTTTGTTGGGGGTTTTTTTAAGTTTAAATATTGCCCAACATCGTGAAATGGAGCCAGGGTAGGCCCTTAAAGGACAATTATTTTGGCTTCCTATTTTTTGCAATCCAATCTACCAGATCCAAGCCTCCTTCCTTACCAAGTTAGGGGGTTTCTTTTTACTAAACTTCACATGCCCTGCTATTTCTGAGATGTGTCCTATAGCATTAAAAGTGACTTGGCACAATATTTCTTGCCCTGGGCACAAGCATCCTTATCTGAGATGACCAATTAACAGGTACATTTGTAAGTTGTCTGTTACATACTCCTGTAACAGACTCTATGTTGCAGTTGCATAGGTGATCCGATTTGGCCCTAGAATTGGTTTGGCACCGGGATCTCTCAGCAAGTTTGCTGACAACACCAAGCTGTGTGATAAGGTCAACAAGCTGAAAGTTAGGGATGCCATCCAGAGGGACCTTGACAAGCTTGAGAGGCCGGTACGCGCACATGTCATGAAGATCAGCAAGGCCAAGTACACGGTCCTGCATCTGGAGCTGGAGCAATCCCAAGCACAAATACAGGCTGGGCAGAGAATGTATTGAGAGCAGCCCTAGGGAGAAAGACTCAGGGGTGTTCATGGACAAGGAGGTCAACATGACCTGGCAATGTGCATTTGCAGTCCAGAGAGCCAACCACATCCTCAGGTGCATCCAAAGCAGCATGGCCAGCAGGTCAAGGGAGGTGATTCTGCCTCTCTACTCTTCATGTCAGACCCCACCCAGGGTGCTGCATTCAACTCTGGGGTCAGCTTAACAAGGACATGGACGTGTTGGAATGAGTACAGACTAGAGTCACTAAGTTGATTACTGGACTGGAGCATCTGTCCTGTGAGAACAGGCTGAGAGTTGGAGCTGTTCAGCCTGGCATCAGGGAGACCTAGTAGTACCTTCCAGTACCTAAACAAGGCCACAAGAGAGCTGGAGAGGGACTTTTCACAAGGGCCTGTAGTGATAAGACAGGGGTGAATGGCCTTAAGCTGAAGGAGAGTAAGTTTAGGTTAGATATTAGGAAGAAATTCTTTACTATAAAGGTGGTGAGGCACTGGCATATGTTGCCCAGAGAGGTTGTGGACTCCCCACATGCGGAGTAGGTTGTATGGGGCTCTGAGTAACCTGGTCAAGTGGAAAGTTCCCTGCCCATGGCAGGGGAATTGGAATAAGTTTCATTTCTGTTCTTTTCTGTTACATCAGACTGAACATGGATCAAACAGTCCTGAATGCTGCTTTACTGTTATCATAGCAGGAGAGATTAGGGAAAGCAGTAAAGGTTATTTTCATGCAAACATCAGACTTTACACTGGGATCGCCAGATTAATGGAAGGAAGGCTTATTTCTGTTAATGGATCCTCATGTGACAGTCTGGCAGACACTGACACTTAGTGCACGCCACAGTAATTTTGGGTTGTCCTGTAGGCACACCTGCATGACAATTTGTGCAAAAGAAATCTATTCTTTCGGCATGTAGTCTTGGGATACTCAACACTTCTGCATGAAAAAGAAATATGCATTAAGATTGACCATAAACTTTTCCTGCCCCCATCTCCAGGACCACCCAGCAGGGCAGATGTTTTTGTCCAAGCTGAATGATTTTGACACCTGGTGGCTTTTTCATCCTGACTTCCACAGGTCTGTGTCATTTTGGTGTCATCAAGGCAGCTGAAGATCCTGTGGTAGAGAAGATTTTTACATGACTGCTTTGTTCCTCTTGCTGGTGTGCTTAAGATAATAGCTAAGCTTTAAAAGAATGGCTTCACGACCTGCTCTTCAGACAGTGTTAGTACTGTGGATATACAGCACTTTACCAATCCCATAGAACACCTAACCATCTCAGACTGAATGACAACACAGGTTTCTGACACCCACAGAGTAGAAAGATGACCAGAATGCTGCTGTCCCAGAGATGACATTCACCAGTTTGAATAGCAGGGCTCTTACTCCCCCATGAGAATATGAGTATTGATAAGATATGTATGTCATTTTAAGAAACACCTCTTTCCCTCTTTATTTACCCAGCAGAAGATTCTCGGCTGGTGGAGAGTGGTAAAGCATGAACTCAGCAGGCTAAAGAAAAGGCAGTCCTTACTGAATAATTTCTGAATAAAAGCGTGGCCAGTGCCATTTCTATGCCTGCCTTCTACAGTGTCCTGCACAGTGTCTCTAAGGAAGAGGACCTCCAAGGCCATCCAACAGTTTGCAAGGCACAGCATACCTGAGATAGGTGGCTAGCTAGTGTGCTTGTCATCAGTGGGGCAGGGCCCAGTAAGCAGCAAAAGAACTAAATGAATGCACTCTCTTCAGTGTTTTGCAATATGCATGAGAAAATTTCATACTACGGAAACAAAATGGGACAAGGCACTCTTCTCCAGCACCCATGGATATGTTTTCCACAGGTTTTTCGACTATCAGGCAACTGAATATGTTAGAGTCTTCCTAGTTTCTTCTTCCCTCCTGCACATTCACAAGCCTGGGAATACCTGTGAAAATTGGTCTAATTGATTTCTTGAATAATTCTTAAAATATTAAAATAAAAGTGTTACAAATAATCTGTTATATAAGCACTTTTAGAATCATCACAGGCATTCCAGCTGCTTATAATGATTTTTAAAGATGCAGATTTGCACTGCCAGTAAGTGCCAGCAGTAGTCACACTGGTGGTTGACAATGATTTCTGAAGGATACTATTTCCCTTTGGCCACACACAAATGCACTCTGTGGGAACAGAGTGAATGGTGAGCAGTACTTTCTTCCAGTCCTGGAAAAAAAATAAACTGATAATCTTGTACTCTCTGGTGACAGCACTAGCTGTGTGAGAAGACAGTGTGCAGGAGAGGGCACCAGTGAAATATTGGGGGTGATTATGTTCCAGGAATGGGAACCCTTGCCTTGGAAACCATGGGACAAGTCACTGCCCCTTTTTTTTCTCTTCTGTCTTGCTGTGGGCTCTTCTAGTCTTTGTCAGAGAGGTCACTTTACCCTCTTCCTTTCCCTTAGATTCTTCCTTTCATTTTCTTCCTTTCTTTCTTTCTTGCTTTCTTTCTCTTTCTTTCTTTTCTTTCTTTCTTTCTTTCCTTTTCTTTCTTTCTTTCTTTCTTTCTTTCTTTCATTTTATTTTTTTGTTAGGCATTGCTCTTCCTCACTTCACTGGCTGAAGTGTTCATCCAGCTAATGTCCAGAGTTGATGTGTACTTCATGCCCATATGAGCTCTTTCATTATATTCCGTTGATTCAGATTTACTTACTGACTCACTTTAAGCGGAGGAAGGTTTCTTCAGGAAAAATTATGAGCATATTTCTTGTCCTCAATTCAAAGAAAAGAAGACTATCTCCTTTATATTCTGTGACCTGGTGAGACCACAGACCTCCTCCTTTATCCCTGCATTTTGGCCCATATGCTAACAACCAGGTTCCCAGTTCATGAGTGCATTATAGGGGGGATTTCAGATTAATTTCTTAACTCATTGGAAAGAGAAGTCAGGGAAAATGTACTAGCTGGTCATTCCAGAATGTTTGTAAGGAGAGATTACTGGTAAGAAGACAAGTAAGTTTCTCATGTGTGAAAATCTACGTCTGACACCACATGCGTCACCTAGTGAAGAGTATACCATGGCAGAAACAGGACTGGTGAGCTACAGAAAGTTTGTTCTGGCCAAGAAGCCTACTGAATGTTGATATATTCATGTTTAAATGCTAAAGGCAAGTACTGGCATCCTGGATAGGAGAGGGGGACTATTTAAGCAGGCATTGGCACAAGACTAAGGTGAAGATTAGTCCAGACCGTCAAATTTTTTCTCTTCTAAGATGCGAGGTTATGAATGGACAACCTCAAGGAAGCCAAATTCCACAGCCTTGGGTGGAGATTTTTACAACATGCAATCACTGATGATCTATAATCTGGACTTGGAGACAACGTATCAGGAGTGTAACTGTACTGTTGTGGTGTGAATGACAGAGAGCACTGTCTGGAGAAACAAGAAGCCAGAGCGGCTAAATGAAAACTCACAGTTTTCTTCAAAAAATTAAATATTTAGTTCAAAAGCAGGCATTTTAGGCAGCCATGTGGTCTATTCAGGTTCATCATAGTCACAGCTGTGCAGGTGCACAGCAAAGTGTGTTGTTGTTGCATTTTACTGCACTGGATTTATAATGGCACACTCTGAAATCACACAACGCTTTCTTGTCTTTATCCCTAAACATGCCCCACTAACAGTATTGATTTTCCATGTAGCTACCAAAATGAAACTGTAAACCATGGTCACACCAGGGAGTAACTAAACCCCTTGATGAGCCTGGTTGTTGTCAAGATCTGGTTAACCTCGGCAGCATGTCCAAGGTGAGACAGGCATGTAAAAATAGAATGAGCTACATGACGGGAGATTACATGTGCATGAGCCACAAGTGACCACAAGTAATTTGTGTTGCATAGAGGTAAGCCACAATAAGGAAGAGGAGTGTAACAATACAGGCCCAGGGAACAACAGTGCACCCCTGAAGAGCAACCGAATTGTGGCATAACAGATTTGAAATTTGCCAGGAGCCACTCACTATGGTAAGCCTCTCAGAGCCAGTTTTAAAATTAAACCCATATCCTGCCTGTAGCAAACACCTGGACAAGCAATCCTGTCTCTAAAGTACATGTAAGTTCAGAGTGAAAAAAAAGTTACTTGGAAGTATTTAAGCTAAAATATAAATCCTGCCTCATACTTTAAACATAGTGACTTTTCTAAAAGATTTGATTTTGTGTTCAGAGGAAGACTTCCTGGCATGTTAGTATTTTTTACTAGACACAGGAAATTTGAGTTCCAAAGGTGACGTTTTCAGAACACTTTGAACATATGGAAAACAAAGCTATAATGCAACTTCTCTGTAGCTTAATCGTATCCAGTAGTTCTGTGAATACTTTGAATACAGAGATGCATGCGCTAAAGTTAATAAGGTAAGACTATTAATCTTTTTGTTAATTGGCTTAACTGATCAATGAAGTGATATATTTTGCAGCACAATATGTATTAATGCAAGCAAGTGGCAAAGCAGGACACTATGGAGCTCCTGAGTAGAGGAAGTGGAGAAAGTCAGAAGAAGGTGTGACTGCCAGCAGCAGGAGGTCAGTCTAGGCCAAGAGCAGCTCGGTTTGACTTGGATGAGGAAAAGCAAGTCTTGCCACGAGAGTGGTACTGATTGATAAGGCAAAACCAAATCAAAGCAAGTTTTACCTCTTTCATTATCCTCGTAGCCCTCAACACCACCATTTTTATCATAATACCTCCCTGTCTTCCTTCTGCTTCTTGCTGAGCCAAAGAAAGGAAAATAGGTTTGGAAGTAGGAAGAGCTGAAGCAGCAGAAAGGCGTGTAAAGGGCATGAAGAAAGGTCTATCAGACTTCACAGTACATGAAGGAAAGTATTACATGAGCCTCTCCAAAGAGGCAAAATTAACTTACAGCCCATAAGTAGAAATACTATCCATTTTTCCGTATATAATGTATTTTGCATAACTGCATATATTCATACTCTCTGTACAGAGGTATATTAGAGGAAACAGAGCAAGCAGTGCTTTTCCATTGTAATGTTGTTTGGTGTTTTCTTCTGCACCAGTGAGAGGAATTTCTTTTTCTTTTATGGTTTTATTTTCCCTCACTGAACCACATCTTCTCTTGTTTTCTGTGAAATTTTGACAGATAAAGTTCTCTGAGAAAACATGGATTTCTTTGTTTCTGGAATGCATTGTGCCTATAACTCTCATGGCCTCAATTCAAGAATAGGATTTGTTTAAATGTCTTTTTTCATTGCTGCTCTCTTTTTCAGACTAAGCTGTGATAGTGGAATGGAAAATATTAGAAATAGGGCTTCTCCAGCATCAGCAAAGCTGCAACATGTCTGAACACCTCTCCTTGAAGGCAGGATGAAGATCAAGCCCAAACCACACCAACAGGACCCAGCACCATCCTTAATCCAGCAGTGCCCACACAGAGAGGTCTGTCCTACCTAAATTGCAGTTCAGACCAAGGTGATCCCAACCCCATCCTTGGCAGGTGCCCCAGGGCCTAGGGCAGGCTACTGCACCTATGGCATGGACTACAGTGGTGCCCACTCTCTTTTAGCCCGGAGGAGTCAGGGCAAGCAACTGCAGTGGGAAAGGCCCCATGGAAGCCGGTGTGGGGCTACACTGCTATGCTGCCTCCTCTCACCCCACACCTACCACCCCACACCGGGCAGGCAGAGGTGCCACAGCTGGAGGGGACGCTACTACAGAACAGCACGACAGCAAAGACATGACACTCGTGGGCTCCTTTCCTTCCTCTGCCACGAGCACTTGCTCAGCATCTCTTTTTTCTTCCTTTTTTCTTTTTTTTTTAATGTTTGTTTTAATTTTATTGTATTTCCTACAATGTGGGAGGGAGCTGCAGCCAAAAATAATGTTGCCAAGCCAAGGGGATTGGCACACATTGCTTGGAGTCTGCAGCAAGAGCAGAGGCTTTAAATAGACTGAGCTCTGGCTACAAGCTGCTCCTGAAGGGCTGGCAGTCTCACCCCAGTGAGCAGAGATGCCAACTGAGGGTGCAGGATGAGCTGCACCTCTCTGTCCCTGTGCCTGTGGGGTGTTTTACCCCCATCTGTGTTCAGCTCCCTCACCACCCCTAGCTCCCTGCTCACCCCAGGGCAGACTGTTGGGCTGCGAAGGCTGGCAGTGCAATCCATCCCCTGGAAATAACTCTACAGTTACTAGAAATCTGTCATCAGTAAAGCTGTGGTGGTCTGGTGGCAGCACATGTGCATGGTGGGGAAGCCTCCGCTCCAAGTGTTACACGTGTGAAATGCCAAATGTGGTGAGAGCTAGCCCAGTGAGGAGGTACTGGGGTGGCCTCACAACCCTGCTGCCACAAAAGCTGTCCAGTATTGCTGTTTCATTAGACATCGACCACTGGTGAATTTTTCAAGATAAAGCAGATAGACGATTTCTATTTCATCATCCTTTCACTGAACCAAAAGTAATGCCTGTGAACAACCCTCACCACAGCTAATTAAACAAAAACCTCAAAGCCTGGCAAGCCCGGTCAACTCTCCCCCTTGGATGACAGTGCCATGGGGGCAGGGTGACGAGCTCCGTTTTGTAGCAGTGCACGATAAAGCTGCCTCCTGCCACCGTCGAAGGCGTAGGAAGGCCCGGAAAAGAGCTTCTCTGAAGCCTACAGAATTCTTCGGTGTTGGGAATATCTCTTTTTGCCTTGCGCTTGTCGTGCAAAGAAAGCACGAACTCCTGCAAAGCTGCAGTGCTGAAGGCTGAAGCCCGTTTGCTCCTTTGAATTGCCTCCTGCCTCTCAGCCCTTATTGCCTCAGCACCCTGTTTTCTGTCTCACGGCAGCCGCCGATGACTTTGCTCTTCCGGGGGGAGAGGCCCCCTGCGCCCTCCCCTCGCTCCCTCCCCTCCGGGGGGCGCTGGGGCTGGGGCCGCCCGTCCTGGGGGGCTGGAGGAGGAGGCGGGCGGCCGCTCCGGGCAGCATCTTTCCTCACTGTTTTGCGGCCTCTCGCTGCTTCCGCTTCACACTCGCGCTGCAGGGCAGCTTGGCATGTCCTTCCTTGCGCTTTCAAAGGCTGCCTGCGCAACGAAAGTCACTTTCTCCGCTTGCTAGTTTCATTCCCTAACTTCGGACCTGCTTCCTCCTCACAACCTCAATCTCCAAAATAGACGAACTCCAAAAATGTGTCGGTTTCTCCTTGTTTCACCCGGGATATGCACATTTCCATGACTCTTTTTGTCGTTGTTATTCCGACCGGGTATTGCTCCCTCCTGAGAAAGAGCAGTATTTTCAGTCCAATACCAATTTCTTACGTAGGATAAAGAAGACGGTAGTTAACGTAAATAAATACTTAGTATACAGCAGACATATATTGGTCATTTCCTCTCTGACTTGCCAGTGCTGCTTTTACGGCGGACGGCAGCACCATTTACGCCTGTTCCATAGACAGGATACTCCTTCTAAAGGAGCATCGTCTAGGACAACGACACAGAGCAGGTCGGGGCTCCGCTACCCTCCTTTACAGACACGACTGTTTCTTTTTCTCTCTCTCCGATGGATACACAAAACAAGGAGGGAACGAGGAAACGTTCAGACTCTTAGGCTTCACCACATGGAAGAGAAAAGAAAAACCAAACCAGAAAAACCCAAACAAAACAAAACAAAGCAAAACAAAACAAAACAAACAAAAAAAAACACCACCCTCCACTAACGGCTTCAGCCGCGTTAGGGAAGTTTCCACTCACAATAGCAGCTGCAAAGTTGGCTGATGGATCGACTGGTATTTGTGGCTAAAATTCATGTATTTAAAGCTGAAATAATGGATGCGCCGATCCTTCTACCGCCACCGCCCTGCTCCCGAAAAAATCCCACCCAAACAAACAGCGAACGGGCTCGGTCCGCCGCCGCGAAGCCCGAGCATAAGCAGAGCATCGGCAGCAGCGGAGCGGTCCTTGGCTTTTGTCTCCATACGCTTTCTTCCTTCCCTTCCAAACTTTTGGACGCTCGCTCCGAGCTGTATTTATAGACCTGGAGCCCACGGCTGTGTTTTTCCTTGTGCCTCCTTTGGCTTGGGCTTAAGTCACTGGCGGGGAAAATAAAAAAGGAGGCAGGCAGGCAGGCGGGCAGACAAACGGGAGGACAGAAGAGGGAAAAGCTGAAAGTCCCGCAGGCGGGACGCGAAGGGAGGCTGGGGCAGGCGGCCGGAGGTGCGGGACTCCCTTGCTCCTGGTGGCCGAGAGAAGAGGTAACGGTGAAAGTCCGGCCCGGCTCCTTGGATAGGGAAAGGAAAGCCTCTTGCCCCAGGGAAAGGGAGAGGCCGGGACTGCTACCCCATCCCGTTGTGGGACCTCAGAGGAGCCGAATCGAGAAGAGCTTGTGTTTGTGTACGGAGGANTCTTCGCGGCGACGGGCGCTGCTCGGAGCTGCTGGGGAACAACGCCGCTCCGCTGGGCTGCCGCCGGCTCTTTTAGTACGAGGTCTCTGTAGTGCTTTAAACATTCAAAAGCAAAAACAAACCCCAAGCCGCTCACGAGAATAGGGAAGCAATAGCTATCTGGAAGCACTCGTATTGGAAAAGAGGAAAGCTTTCCTTGCTTGCAGAAAAACTGATTGGGGGATTAAAAAGGGGGGTGTTCAGGGTTTTGATGCTGTTGTTTTGCTTTTATTTTCTCCTACGGTCTGCAAGTAAAGAAGCTCTCTTTTCCCACAGGGTGGATGCTGAAAGTCTCTAACCAAATATCTCGGTAACGTGGATGGTGTAATTATCATGTTGTTAAGCATTTCCTTATTGACGTGCACTACGTTTAGTCTCTAATCTCCAAAATGTATGTCAAAGCAGTTTCTCAGTTTCTGACATATTTAGAGAGCCTGTCCTGCAGGTAAGTAAAACGTGAGGCTGTGGAAGGAGCTTGCTGTCGGGCTGAAAACGAGACTTTCGTGTTTGGCTTCGAGTGGCAGAACGGCTGGAGCAGCATTACACTTGGCTGGGCAGTTTGGCATTACTATGACCTAGTTCAAACGCCATGTTCTGGTGTGCCATGAAGAAGGTATAAAATTATTAAATCTCCCAACCACCCATCAAATCCCGTTCAGAGCCCCAGCCCTGGACTCTGGTTTTTTTAACGCATTGACACTTCAGAACTTTCACCCTTCACCTCTCCGGGCAGATTTTTCTATTTGATTACATTAATAATCTGATTTCTATTTGCCCTTCCAAATGGGAAAATCAAACCTCTTCCAACACGGGGAGGGGCTGTTATTTTTAGCTCGTTCCCTGGAACAAAATGTTCCAACATTCTCTGCTTTGAATCTCATTGCGGTTTGACTACTCTTTGATATATAAGACTGTCGGTTATCCTTGTCAAAGTACCTGTTATAGGAAATGGCTTCCTTAGCTTGGCAAATCACTCTGAACCAAATAGACAGCAGCATTTGCCTAAAGAAACGTTTATAGTATTGCAGGAAAATACCCGAAATTTCAAATACTAAAAATTTAAATATTAAAAACCATTAAAAATGGTAAATCTACTGTAGGTTCTACATTTATGATGTTATCTATGGTGTGCTCAGCTATCAAAATAAGTAAGCAGTGAATAAAATATTCCTACGGCTTCTTGTCTCCTCGAGAAGTATATTTTGTCAGCACTTGCTGAACAGTTTTGGGGAGTTCCATAAGCACTTCATAAACGGCACTGAAAATGCGACTCCGATTCAAATATCATTTAAATAGCCCTGGTCCCCGCTCGCTCCCCCCGCTCCCCCTCCTCCCTTACTCCTCCCTTCCCAGTTGCGGTTCTGCAGCCACTGTTTCGGTAACAGAGTACTTTAAAGTGCGTTTAAATGTTCTTCACCCCCGCCTCCTTCCCTCCCGCGTTCTCCGAGGAGTTACAGATGACATTACTTCTGTGTCCATTT
The DNA here is from genome assembly GCA_013397845.1 of Melanocharis versteri. NCBI lineage: Eukaryota > Metazoa > Chordata > Aves > Passeriformes > Melanocharitidae > Melanocharis > Melanocharis versteri. The sequence continues at coordinate 949,449 of VZTG01004423.1, forward strand.
TAAAAACCTGTCTCTGTATTTACCTCCAAACCGTCCAACCTAAACGCAAATAGTGTTACAAAGGGACATAACAAAGTAGTAAAGAAGGGAAGAGAAATACGCTTCTATCAAGCGATGCTCCCTAAAGAGAGAATTACATTGACCCAGACTTTAAAAGCTAGTATCCTTGAGGTCATAATGCTGTACGCATTTGTATGCACGCATAGGTACAGCCTGAGGAGTAGGAGTTATAACAGGAGTTTTGAACCTCATGGCTGCAGATTTAGAAAGTTCTTATATCAGTTGCGTCTGGACGCCCGCATGCATTAGCAAAACCACTGCATTAAATCAAGTGCCTGAACACTGCGATCTTCTTCACAGGATTTTCTGTACCGCCAGAGCATTGCCGGGTAGATGCCCTCCTTGGCCAGGGGCCAGTGGCTGAACGAAGTCAAGTGAATAAAATAAGTGCAAAGTAGTCTTCTTTGCAAAACGAGGGTGAAATGCGCGTATAGGGATCCTCTAGAAAAGATGAAAATCCGAGTTTTGTAGCTCCAAATTATTATATTCTCGGCAACAGAACACCATCATTATTCACAAGCGAAAGGGGCAAAATGCTGCTCATATGGTGATTATTGTTATGACAAGGACCAATAACGTCTTTGTTATAAAAATAGTGTTTGTTATGGAGAAATTGGGTGAGCAGCCATCCAGATAGACATTCCCTGTGCCTAACAAGCCTACTGTCTTGGTGATGTTTTGTGTGCTGCTAACCGCCCGTCCTTTTCAACCGTTGTGGGGTTTTTCTCTTGTAATTATGCACATTGTTTCCCACTTACCCTAATTTCAGCACTAAGGCTCCGAAATTGCATAGAGAAGTAGAAGAAAGGCTATTTTTTCCTGCTTGTGCACACAGATAAATTCGATACCTATCATTGCTGTGCAGTAACATTTCGTGTGATTCTGTAGAGCCCACTCAAATATTACAGCCTCTAATTCCTCTCTATTTTTAATTCATCTTAGTTGCTTTTTGATAGTTTTTTGAAGAACAGTAATCAATTCTTTTTTACAGTGCAACACTGGCGTTGTTCCTCAAGTTAGGCGCTTTTTATTTGTATCTCTATTTACCGCGCTGTTACAACACCCCGCGGGACCGGTGTGTTTAAAACAAGAGGACGGGCACACGCCCAGGGAGCCACGGGGAGCACCGAGAGCTCAGGGGCAGCGGGGGTCCCTAGCAGTAGCGGCAGCTCCGGCACAGAGCGCGGGCTGCAGCCCGAGCCGGCGCTTCCCAGCGCGGGCAGGGCCAGTGCAGGCGCCCGGCAGCGCAGGGCTCCTCGCAGAGGCAGCCTCACACCAACACGGAGCCCCCATAAAGAGGCCAAACACAAAGCAAGGAGCCCACAGACACAGTTTGGGGATGATGGGTAGCGCGACGACGTGCAGCCCGTGCTCACCACGGGAGCCTTCGGGAGGCTTGATTCCAACGCCGCGCCGCACTCGCTGCCGACGGCCCGGGGGCAGGCGGCCGGGTTCGGCCCGGGCGACGGGCCCCGCGCACCTCCTCGCCGTCGCCCTCCGCGAACACCTTTTCGCGCACGCACAACCCCCGCCTCCGGGAGCGTGGGGGAATCCTCCCCAGACCTTACAGAGCACTTCCCGCGGACTCAGGCCGGCGGGATTCCTGCGGTCGCGGCGGCCGGCCCGCCAGTGGGTCCGTCTGCCCCCGGGCACGGCGGGCACCTGGCTGCCGCGGGGCAGCAGCGCAGCCCTCCTTTTCATCCACGGACCATCTCGAGGCTTTCCCGCATTTATTCCTGCACGCAGGCGGACTCAGACCCCGCTACAGAAGCCGGCGGGGGAGCGGCAGCAGTTTCCCCGGGGGCCAGCGGCAGACGGTCCCTCCGCCGGGGCAGGAGCGCTGGCCGCCCCCCGGGATCTGCGCTGCACCCCTCCTCGCCCCCACCCCAAACCCCATCTGCCGCCTTCCCCCGCAGCGCCGTGACCGCCGGCGCGGCCTCGGCCGCCGCTATGTTTAGGACGNTGCGGCTGCCCTGCCTCTCTGCCCGCCTCCCTTGCCGCACGGGCGCGGGGCCCTCGGCCCGCACGTGTCGCCCCCGGGCCACAGCAGGTCCCCAAGGCAGCGCTGTGGGGTCTCCCTCTGCCATCCCTCAAACGCCGGCTCGCTGGACACCGGACCATAAGCCTCTCTTTACAAAAGGGAAGCAATGGGAAAATTACTAAGTTTACAGGCTCTGCTTGAAATAATTAAAATCTTGTTCAACTCTGGTCTCCTGAGTACCGCACAATAATGACTACGGACACAAGTTTGTATTAAGGCTCCAGAATTCACCTTAGTTTTTAATTAACTGAGGCATGGTGAGTGCTTAAAACTGTTTACTGGTATCACGGCATTCTGCTTCTTCATTAAACCGAAAAATAACGTTCTGTGGAATCATTTTGGCAGGTTTTCCAGAGAGCTTGATGCCTGCAGAGATCCTTATGCAAAGCTTTTCCGCAGAGCTGTCCGTTTCCTGCAGTCCAAGCTTTGCACCATGTGCTCCAGGATGCCATCTCATCATGGACAGATATCATCGTTTGCTGGGGGCCTACACCCCCCACCCCTTCCCCACTTCTTAACCAGCTCAAATCTAACGTCTGTTGGTTGCTTATAAGTCATCACTGTTGCTAGCTCTGTCATGCAACCAGATCTTCAAAGTCAGCCAGGTGGCCCGCGTTGTCCCATTTCATGAAACAGAGGTGTTTCACATACCTCACAGAATGGCATTGCCTCCACCAGGGGCAGTGTGCCACACCGGATCTCTATTTTGCTTTAGGCCAATAAACTTGGCAGAGTTGTGCAACCCACCAAAATGGAGAGCATCAGCTCCTACCATAGCTATGAAATGAAATGCAGTTCTCCCCTTACTACAGAATTTTACTAGCGGAAATTTAGACTGGAATCTAAACAGGTTCTTTGATTGATATGTGACCAAAGTAAAGAGGCATCTTCAAGAATAAGAAGAAATGGGACCTAACAAGAAAGGATGAAGTACCTAGATTTCTTTTTGAAGGTTGAGGAATGCCATGGTGATGGCCTATCACAGCTTTAATGGCAATGAGGAGAAGAGAGGGAGATGATATTTTTTCCTTGCTATTCGAATATGTCCATCCCTAACGTTTCTAGACAGAGTAGCTATCTGGGAATTCGTCCTGCACCTTTGGGAACTGAAGCACATATGGCCTGTTTAGAGATGACAGATGGAGCAAAGATGGCTCTTCTGATGCCTGCTGTTAGAGGAGCCAAATTAGATTTTGGTGTAATTTATCAGAGCTGGAGGCCACCCCATGTTACACTAGTTGTCCGAGTGATACTTATGGTTACAGTATGCCATACTTTTTAATGCTAATTTCCTTCCCTTTGTGGCCCAGAAAGGGAAAGAAATGACTAATGGTGTTTCTAGTCCACCAATAACTGCTGCATACTGAAGAGCCAATATCAAGTGTGAATGAAGACCTCTCACAGGGACTCCAGCAAGTCCAGTTGCCACATAGGCTGTCATGTCTCTACACATGAAAGTTTCCTCAGACAAGAGCATAGCAGCAGAGAGGGATGTGAGAGATGGAAGGTTTTGAAAGGGTTACTCAAGCCTTAGTCCTATGCACAAGGCTCCACCCCATCTGGTAATAGGGGATGTTCAGCACATATTTCTGGGCTTAACTCATGGTATCTTAACATTACCCCTGGGATGAAATATACCCTTTTTTATGAGCTCAGGAGTGGTAAAATAAGAACTTTGTTGGAGTATGCAGAGGTCATCCTAATTCATAAATATGAAATGGGTTCCCTCCAAAAATGATTTGCCATGTTTCATTACCATATTTTTGGATCGCCATTATTTTTTATACTTAATCTTTTATAGTGTTTTATGGTTTGTTTGTTTGCTTGTTTGTTTTTTTCATGGGAGTTCATTTCTAGGGAAATTTATTCTCCTCCCTGCCCTGGTCAAGACTCTAGTATGCAAAGTCAGGTTTGTTTTCATTTTTTTTTGTTTTATGATTCATCTCTCACAAGGCTTTTGGATTCTGAGTGAAAAGAACCTCTCCTACAATGTTAAGGCTGGGACCAAAGGAAAGGAAAACAGAAATTAATCTTTTTCTTTTTTTTTTTTTTTTTTTTTCACATTTTTGCCACTCCTTGTGAAGTTTATTTAGAGCAGATCACATGGCAACTCTGAAAAGCATTCTGACAGTATAGCTTCACCTGGTCTGAGTATTTTTCATTTCATTTCTTTAGACCCTCTTCACAGCCACACCTGAGGACACTAACTTATAGGTAAGACAACGTGGTGGTGTAGCCTCCAAAGAACCACAGAATAGTTTGAATTAGAAGTAACCTTTCAAACGTTCTCTAGTCCACTCCTCTTCAATAAGGAGGAGCATCTTCAACTAGACTTTCAAGACTGTTTATCTTTGAATGGTACATCAGATTCACTAGCTCACTCTGCACTCACAGCAGACCATACCATGAGGCTACCTACATTCTTTCTCAAGTGACCTGATCTGGCTGCTGCTTTTATTCACCAAATAAATGAATCCGCCATTCCTGAAAGGGAGGGATTCAGAATTCATGAGGCACTCAGTGTGATAACCCCCACCATGGCTTTATAAAAATGATACTAGTTTGTCTGCAAGTAAAGTTTAAGAGCAAGGAGCCCAAGCAAGTTCTGTTGTTGATGAGCTGGATCTGTGTCTGCCGGAGGTTTTCTAATTAATCCTCAGAACAAAGAAGGTTGCCTTGTTATTAAAAAATTCCCTGTATCATTCCTGAAAAGGCAGCCAGAATTAGAGGTAACTGGTACTTTATTTCCAAGGCAAGCTCTGCTGAACAGCTGATACTGAGCAGGAGGGAATTGTTCAAACATCTGTCTTTGTGGCAGAATTGGAAGCTTTTGAGATGATTCCCCATAACTGCAGATATAAAGAAGAATGAACAGGCTGATGTAAAGTAAAGCACAATTTTTAAAAAAAAAATTGAATTATTTGACTGCGCAAGATTTTTCACTAGAAAACAGAACCTGTACTCTCTGGCATTTCTTTGTAATTTCACTCCATCTGTTAGGCATGTAAGTATTAAGACTTCTACTCTCTTTTTTTTCAGTAAAAATGAATAAAAATTGATGTGTTTCCCTTATTTTCATTAAGGAAAGGAAGTGAGAAGTGAATATAGACTAAAGACACATTCATGGCAGTTTGCTGTCATTTCGCACAATTCCAGAAGTGTATGTAAAATGGAAAGTATAGGCCAATAAAAGTAATTTTCTGAGTCCTATTAGCTGCCAAATGGAATCACAATATACAGTTAGCTGGGAATCTGCAAGATTTCACACCTAATTCTACTGGACTTAAATTTTAATTTGCCATCAGAACAAAACCTCTAATTGCAAGCAGAAGCAGCTTATTACATCTTTTATGTGACTCTGACTCACACATTGACCAAACTCTAAGGAAATAATTTTCCTTTGCATAGAGATGATGATCCCACTTGGATGTTCTGTACCTAAGAATTCCTAACAATTTACTAATAAGAAACAGAAAATGAGAGGAAATTATCTTCATCTGTTTCTCCCACCCATAAAGCCCAAAATAGACAATGTGTTAGAGGAATTGCATACCCTTGCACCAGCACAGTCCTCATCTAGCAAGCTGTTAAAGAAAAGAAATATGTGGGGAGAGGAACTTTTATGTCTCAGATATCAGTGAAAGGATTGTAGTAAATGCAGGGGGAAAACAGAAACAGAGTAGAGTTAGGAGTTAGAAGAGTAAAGGGAAAAATGGGGGAAAGGGCGCCTACTGAGATTTCTTTCTCCAGACATTCATGATCAAAGCCCACCACTGCCATTAGGCAATCAATCTGCAGTTGCATACATAAAACTTTGGCAGTGTATAGTCTCCACTGCTTTCAACAGAGGCTTTAAACATCTGAAACTGGGCACTCTCCCAAAATTTAGATCCAGTTGCACTGTACATTCCAGAAAAGGCAGCATCAAATCAGAGGCCCTCTTTTACCCATGTTATTTTCAAGCTGAAGTGTATGAAAAGTTATGCTCCAACCTCTCCATTTAACCTCTTGGGCTGTCTGTGTTTTTGTCTTCCAGCTTCATAAAATGGCACACACTGCTAGTAGGCAATTGCTGGCTAAATGCATTGTTGTTTTAGGAGAGAATACTGATAATGTGTGCCTTTCTTTCCTGACTAATTCTTTCCAGGATCATTTGGTTGCCTACAGACTTCTTAATTTTGCAAACAGAAATCTACTTCGGCATCACATCTTGTAGGTGTAATGCACATTGTTTCTTAAGATGAGTGACCCTGAATCTCCTGATTTGTTTTGCTTTTCAGCTTTTAAACCTTTCTGTCTTTTGTGGTAGGACATTCTCCCGCACTTGATTCAAAAGCAGTACTAGCAGCCAGCCAAAGTTTTAGCAGCTTCCTATTCTTACTCACACCACAGCCAGAGGTTTCTCTATCAGCTGCACTGGATTTCTTGCAGAAAGACATATTCAAAGGAATTTTGCAGTCAAAATCAAAGTACAGAATGCAGCCTCAGTTACTTAATCCTAGTCTATTTACCTATATCTCTAGATGCTTCTGCTTTCTTCTGATAAAACACCTCTTTAGAAATAACTTAATCTCAGTGTATCTGAAGAATACAGAGGCTGCCCTACATATACTAGATTTTACAATTACAGAGTATTCAGTTTCTTAATACTCTATCTATCTATCTATCTATCTATCTATCTATCTATCTATCCTTCATTCCATTGTCAGAAAAAAAAAAAAAGTGGTGTAGCTATAAATATATAGGACATTTGCTGAATTCTTCCACATCCACAAAAACACTCTGTGGAATGTGCAGCCTTCAATGAAGTTCTGCAGAGGAGATCCTTCTACAAGAAAAAGTCGGAGACCAAACACCGCTTAATAGGATACACATAGAAGTGTGGTGAGATCCAGAGCATGCCCATGAAATCATCTGTTTATTTATGATAAGAAACTCACTTCCTCTTGGATAACCTCAGGATTGCTTTTTTAAACCCTTGGCAGCTTAAAAGTCATCATGCTTTCCAGCGTCTGAGCCTTCTTCCTTTCTCTTTTCTTCTCTCTTCCCCATAAAAGGGCCCCCTCTCTTCACTCAGCTCCCACTCTCCCTCTCAAATGACATTCTTTCTGTACTTGTCTGCACAAACAGCACAAGGCCCAGGCTGTGCTTCTGAAAGCCAGGAATAATGCCTTAGTCTTTTGCAGTGATTGATGCACTATACATGGAGAATACTGTGCCATGGTCAGAGGGGATCACAAAGCCGTGCACCGTTAAGATACCTGCTGATCTGCTTTTTACTTTCACTGTAACTTAAACAGAAAAATGTGGTGAATGTTCCATGACTGTATGGTCTTTGTTGTTGTTGCTGTTGTGAAGCTGTAGCTCAAGATTTCAAGTCAGATCCAGACGAGGAATCACACACACAGAGTAATATATTACAAAAAGGTATATATTCAATATTTAAAACAATTAAAACTGGAAGAAAATATTTTGCTTGAACAGATCTACAAGGCAAGTCTTTAGTTCAGGCAGTGCTGCCTAGTCTAATCAAACACACAAATAACCTTACTTTGATTAGTATATCTAGGGAGCTCCAAGTAGCCCACATTTCCTTTCCTAAATCTTTGGCCAGACATTAAACAAGTACCTTCAGTGTGTATCCAAAGACTAGAATACAGCCCAGGATTTTAATACTTGCCCAGCTTGGATGAGTAGAGACATTGTTCTTCACCTTATGCCTGAGCCTGCACCTGAGGCATGCAGACATCTATTACAGAACAAGTTTGAAAGGGTTAAGAGATTTCAGTTTTATTGTGATCTTAGTAGCTGAGTAGCTGAGTTCTATCCTTTAACAAAACAGGGCATGTTCTCGTTTCCATCCAGTCAACAGCAGAATTCTCATTAACTTCAGCATTAAATGGGAATATTCACTGATCATCTGTCAAAGGAAAAAGGGTAAAAATTGGAGAGTTTTAAAAACCTATACCGAAAACCTTGACCCAAACATACTGAGATGCTGGCAGTTCAGGAAAAGCTTTATTAATAACTCCTCAAGGAATTAACCTGCTGCCTTTCTCTGGTTATAATTTTGTGTAAGGAAAGCTTAACCCTTAGGACATTGACATTTTACCAAATCGCCAAACAAACAGTCAGAGTACAGCTGGATTTCAGTCAGAAAGTCTCCTGGGCAAGCTGGAGTTTTGAAGGTAATAAGATAATTGCAATATTACTTTATATAGATAATTAAACAATTTAGTTAATTTATAGTTTCTAATTATATGCTATATGTTAGTTTTCTGTATGTCTAAGTCTCATGAGTTAAACCAGAACTGAAATGACTCTGTAAAGCTCACAAAGGTTTTCCAAGTTTCGACTAAATGTTGCCATCTACTGTTAGTATAATAATAATGATAATATTAAATAAAACTTGAATGGGTGAAACTAGCATTGTAATAGTGGAAGAACTTTGCGGTTATTTTGTGGTCCTATTTTGCTGATGCACAAGGGACTTTTCTTTGAATGTACAGGCAATAATGTGTTCGTAAATCCTTCTGTATGTCAGAAGGAGAATAGACTTCATTGTTTGCAAGATCTCATTATGATTACTTTTCAGCTCTAAAAATGTTGTAATAGTTTCCAGAACTAGCATTTATGGTATTCAGTATGTTGAGAGAAAATAGGCTTAATTGAAAAGCTTGTTCTAAATGTTCCTCATCTCTGCTTTTTTTTTTTTTTTGACCAAGCACCCAGAAAAGTAATAGTGCCTTGCATAGCAGATTGCTAAATATTTTACTTCTCCTATTAAAAGTGCACACACACATACATGCAGGCACTCTTTACTGTAAAATGCATAAGAGATACATCAAGGTCAGGCAGGAGTATCTTAACTAAGGACATAAAGACCTGTTACAGACTGCTTCTGTTCTGAGCTGACAATAGCAAAACTACTGTCAGTCTTTTACTTTATATACAACAGAAACAGTTAAAAATTCATTAAACGTGTCAAAGAGGAAATTCTCTCTGAAGCACCAAAAGTCAAGGCAATGTGCTTTTTTCCCATATATGACACTGGAGCAGGAGGTGGATTTTGAATAATTATGGAATCTCTGAATTCCTGCTGTGTGTACCTCAACTGGCATACTGAACTTATTTTCTCATGTCCCATATTTGCTCATTAAAAAGAACCCACTGAATTTTCTAAATCCGATTTTGACGGAACAGTAAAGTCTATTCCCCTAAGAAAGCCTAACGTGTTTCAAACAGAACTTCCCATAACTTTGAAAAATCCTCTGTTCATGTGTTTTTTTATTATATTCTCAAAGAAACAACCTCAGCTGCCTGTCACAGGTATGAGCTGTGAAAAGGTTAAAGGCTGTCCATAGTATCTAGAACAGAAGGAATGTGAATACAAAAAGAGCAAAACCCATGGCTGGTGTCATGCAGTGCCACCTGCACCTGAAGCTGTGAATTGTAAGTGATTTTTCAGTAAGGCTGCAGAGGCTTGGTGTTCCTGCTGATGGAGCATTGATGTAGAATGACTCTTTATCAGCTGTATAACACAGACATAAAATGGGGGCAATATTAGTCATGTTTATTGTTTCAAATTATGCTTATTTGAGATACAGGAAAGTGAACTTTTGTGATGTAAGTTCTGATCCAGCAGACAAATGCAGCTGTGTGAGGTGCTGTCTAGGGTGGATTGAGAAACGTAGAGCAGTAGGCCTGGCCCCTGGAACTCTGTGCAGGATAGCTTGTTTCACCGTTGTGTGTTAGCCAAAAGCAGTTTCAGAAATAGCACATAGGTCTCTTTGTTAAGAGGTCATGCAAAACCGGCCAAAGCGCCAAGAACTTTTTGAGAAACAGAAGGATGGAGTTAGGAAAGCCCGTACTCAGCGGGGATTGATATGATCAAGGGATATGAAGAGCAGCAATAAGGGATTCTATGGAAAAGTCTAATACTCCTAGTGACATTTTTGCCTTGATTTTTTACTGGTTGTGTTTGTCTTCAGGTCTCCTAGGCCCCTAAGCCTACTACCAAGGATTTGGAGGATGAAACATTGCCCAGGGTAGGGGAGGGTGGAGTTAAGGACTACTTAAGCAGGCTGGACACAAACAACCCCACAGGACCAGACGGAATGCCCCTCAGGATGTTGTGGAAGCTGGTTGATGCCCCTGTGACACACTCCGTACAATCTTTAAATTATTGTGGTGTTTCAGAGAGAGGTTTCTGATGACTTGAGAAAGGTAAATAATGTACAGCCTTGTTCAAAAGGGTCAAAGAGATGGGTCTAGGGATATCTTACCATGCACCTTAGTTCCATGGTAAGATTATGAAGCGAATCCTCTGGGAAGCCATGTCCAGATGACTGAAGGAGAATAAAGTGATTGGGAGCATGGACAATGTCCTTAGCAAGGACAAATCACACCTGGCCAGTTGTATTGCCTTCTGTAACATCCGATGCAGACAAGAGGTGAGAAGTGGATAGTGTTTTCCTCAGCTCAGTGAGGCCTTCAGAACAATCTCCTGTAGTATGTTTACAGACAGATTGATGAGATACAGATACTACAGACAAACTATACAGCAGGCGGAAAAGTTTCTGGATGACCAGGCTCATATAGTAATGGTCAACATTGTGATATCTGCTGTTGGGTACTTGTGACATTGTGCAGGAATCTGTCAGGGACTAGGAAGTGTTTAAAGTAATATTTTGCTTGCAGATTTTGTAATTATGAATCTTTTGATTTTGAATAAAAAGCAAAATTTTCTAACTTTCAGACTCTTTAAGAAATTGAATCCAAGCATATGCTGTGATTTTTTTACTTTCTTGGCCTTCCTAAAATGTTTTTCCTTTTTTTAATACTGGGTTCTTGGGTTAGATTTGTCAGTCTCTAGTTGTCAGTTGGTTGAGAGAAGATTGGTCATATCAATCTGATGTAATAAAGCAAGGATCTTGCTACACATGAGAAGAAATGCGTATTGCCAATAGATTATCACTGTGGCTGTCCTAATCCCAAACTCTTCTAGGAGGTGTCCTGCATTAGCTCTAGTGCCTTTTCAATGGTAGCAGTAAAAATTGCTTTAGAATTAAAAAAACTCTAGCTCTGATTTATCTAGCGCTGGTGATAGCTTGCCTGGTGGACACAACAAAAAGAAAAATCCAGTAGAAGATGTGGCAATGTTTCAGGACTTCTCCCATCTAATGCTGTCAGTGAAAACATTTCATAAAAATCCCACAGTGGAAGTATCCGGCTTCAGCATATCCACAAGGTTGCTCTTCTGTGGCATTAAAAGGCATGTCCTGTTCATAGATGAGTTGTGTCTTCTATCTGCATGAGCAAACACTCATGGTGATATTTTTCCCATGGTCAGAGCAGAGATATGGCATTAAGCATGAAGTCATGGCCAAAACAGTCTTCTCTGTGCGAGAGAAGGCTCAGTGGGAATATTATCAATGTATATGGATACCTTTAGAGGAGATGTGAAGAAGACTCAGTCAGGCTCTTTCCTGTGTCATCCAGTGACAAGATAAGAACCAATGGGCACAAATTGAAACACAGGAGGTTCCATTTGAATGTCAGAAAACACCCTTCAGCTGTGAGGATGACCAAGCACGGGCACAGGTAGCACGCTATCCTCCTCTCACCATGTAACCTTGCAAATGGTTCCTGCAGTCATCTGAAAAGACAGTTTTGTTCCTTCTTCCCTTGCAGTTTTGTTCTTTCTTCAGTGTATGCATATTATGGGTCAAAATTTAAATCACATGAATAAAACCCAAAAAGGTCTAGTTATGTAACTATCAGTTATTAGATTGCTACAAAAATCATGGAAGATGAGTTAGATGCAATGGTATTTATGAAAACCAGCTCCCAGAGGATATAACATCAGATGTGCAAAATAATACATTTTAATATTGAATTTTTTGGAGAAAAGCTGATCTTTCCAAGACAGCTTTCTAGGCTTAATTGGTCACAGTTCCTGGTAAGGACGGAATGTTACAATAATCTATGAAACTTTGCAATTTGGAGCAGAAGCATGTCACACTTATTAGAAGCTTCTCAGTTCACTCACATCAGTTAGCATATGCTGAGTCCAGGGACAGCAATGATCCAAAGGACAAACATTATTTAAAATGGGCACATTTTGTGATAACTGATTTTTGTTTTGTACCAAACTTTGAAAAATGAGGGCTTTTTTGCAGATTGTATGACTTGCAGCGTCACTGAATGTAATTATTCTGATTTTCATGTCATTTTTTTCCCTTAGGCAACTGTTAAAGACTGTTAATAATTATAACCATCTAATTATATTTATAACCATATAATTATAATTAATAAATATTATACAATAAAACTATCATGATATGATCATAGAATCATAGGATGGTCTGGGTTTGAAGGGATCTTAAACACCATCTAATTCCAACCACCCTGCCATGGTCAGGGACACCTTCTACTAGACTGAGTTGCTCCAAGCACCATCAAACCTGGCCTTGAACAGTTCCAGGAATGGGACCTCCACAGCTACTCTAGACAAACTGTTCCTGTGTCTCACCACCCTCACAATAAGGAATGTCTTCCTAATATCATATCTAACACTACTTTATTTTAGTATAAAGCCATTAAATCAATAATCTCACCTTTCATTAAGAAAAGAGCTCCCCAAAATGTAGTTGCATGTTTTTTCTCCCCTTTTGGGTGCCCCTCCGAAACTGTGCTCCCTTGGTGTCTTAATGGTTTCATATAAAATCTCATGATTTCTTAACAGGTCTCAGGATTTTGAAAGAGAGAGCTGAGCAATTTTTCTGCTGTCATGGAAAAGAGATGTGAGGTATGCCAAGCAGCAGATTAAACTCTTCATGGCTGAAAGAGGCATAACCAAATCGCCTTTACTATTAAAAATCTTAGTTTTCTTTCACAGTAAGGAATGACTTTCTAATGGCTAGTGAAAAACACTGGTCTCAAGAAGGGCCTCTTTGTCCTTTTGGACCCAGTAGTCTTCATCAGTGCTCTAACACTCCTTGTAGATAATACTTTCATAAGTTTTCCTTTAAATGGTGCTTTTAATAAGCTAGATGAATAAGAAAATCCACTTTCCTGAAATGAATGGCAAAGCCCCAGTCACTGTCCAGCCCTCATCCATAGGACCTAGGAAGATTCATATTGTTTTCTGCAGATCCAGCAGAGGGAGCTTGTTTTACCAAGAAAAAAGTGCTCAATTGAAATAGCAAGTTGTTTAAATTTTGGGGAAAGAAAACATTGCCTAGCCACATGAAAAAAGTCAAAATTATATGAAACAAGTTATTAAGTCTTAACTGACAAATAATTTGGAATGGGTTTCATGAACAATTGTGTAATCTAGTAATACAACACAAAAAAACCAAACCAAACCAAAACAAAACAGAAGACCAACCAACAAACCCCATGATCTCTGTTTGACTGTAATAATATTTTCATTGTGCTACGCTTTCAGTCAAAAGTCTAAAATTAGGATCAGTTCTGTCATTTCAGTCATCGTAAAAATGTATGTCATGACAGGCATGCCAGTTACTTCTTTCTGCTTAAACTTATTATTTGTATAGGGCAACAGCATCTAAGTAAAACTATGAAACTGTATTGGTTAATATATAGGAAGGCTTTAAATACTTACAACCTATTGTCGTTGTTCAGACTGTTGTTAGGCATTTGAGTTTGAGCCACATTTAAGAGATGGTGATACATGCTGCTATTAAAATTATACACCTGTTGTAGTTGACCATCTTTCATTTGTTTCATCTAAGATTTGAAAAGCATCTTTCTATCTGCCATGATCATTTATTTTGTTGGCTTAATTTTACAGATATTAAAAATAATGTTGTCTGGATTTTAGAAATATGAAAAATAAGGATTTATAGTTAAATGTCTTGCTGGGGACTGGGCGAGAACAGAGAAGAGAATTCAAATATCTGGGCTCTGTTTGGTTTGCTCTCCCCACAAAATGCACAGCAATGAATGCACTGTAGGCTGAGGACACTGATAGTGTGCTGCAAAATGAGGGAAGATAAGACCATGTTTCATAAACATTTCTTAGTATTGGTTATTACAGAAGAAGTGATTAATTGCCTCTGGCTTACATTAACCTTTTCAGGTTATATCCATTTAAGACAGCTCATATAATTATTTTTTGGTAATTACTTGATTGCATAAATATCAGGATCCTACAACTATGATGGTTACCAATGCATCCTAAACAGAGTTCTTTAATCATGCTTAGGAATATATCTGATTTTGAAATTACACTGACGTATCATTTATATTGTTAATATCTCAATATCGTAGGAAATGTACTATTTCTTCTGAGAAACAGAGATTTGCTAACACTAAGAAATTACATTCTCGCAGTGCCTTTGAGAGTCAGTTTACAGGTGTGTTCTAGTTTTGGCCAGGACTCGGATGTTTATTCCATACCACCTTACACCATTGCCAGGGGAGGGGGCTAGGTACTCATTGTCTTCTGAGAAGAAGGGTGAAAAAACGGTGGCATTTTCTGCCATTGTTTATTGTCTGTAGGTCCATGGTGAGCATTTTTGCATTTGGATCATTCCCTTTTTCATACTTTTGTATTTAGTATTGTTGCTGTTCCTATTTGTTTCCTTATCTCGTTGTTTAAAGTAAATTGTTCTTATCTCAACCCCTGATCTTCACCTTTTGTACCTCCAAATCTCAACTCCATCCGCCAGAGTGGCAAGGGGAAGGGTAACGGGGGAGTGAATTAGCAGCACCTGATTTAGGAGAGTCTTGGTGAGGGCACTGAATTGGGAAGTACCGTTCCTAAACCACAACAAGGTGAAAACCTAGTCTGTAGATTGAGTGATACTGCCTACTGGGGTCAGCTGATGCAAGCCTGTGCCAATCTTCCTAGTCCCTTTCATATTGCTGCCTGGTGAGGTATCAACCATTCTAGCACAACTGAGCTAGGTGAGTGTTATTGTTCCCTGCCAACATTCTCCAAAATCAGAAGTGCTTATGTCTCAGTCATAACTAGTCTTTCCTACCATGAAAGATGTTTAGGGAACGTGTGTCATCCTGAGGGCCTGCTTAGAGGATGAACACAAGGCTGGTTATGCCAGTGGTTGTGACCTGGTTCTAATCTCTGGTGAACGCAGCAGTGATTAACAGCGGAGAAGTGGCAGCAGTGAAACCAGTCCAACTACAAATAGAACAGGAATTTGAAACTGCAATCATTATACAGCCCCAAACTTTATAAAAGCTCTTTCCTCATCACATGTTTAAGACGATTCTGATGTACATCAAAAAGGGAAAGATAGGAACATGATGAGAATTACGTGGCAAACAGCACTACTGCTTAAAGAGAAAACCTGGCGTCACTTTCCTTTTGGCGCCCCATATAACTATTTTTTTTTCCAAAAAACTAGTGTTAAAATCAGGTTTTCAATGAAACAAATCAGATTATATCAATGAAAATACAAATTCTCCAAATATTCAAAATGTAGACATAACGGGTTAAATCACTATAACATAGCAATTCTCTGTTTAAAGGATCAATTTAATAGCCACTGATCAGATTTTAATAGTTTATGATTCAGTTCTGAGATTCAGTTTATAATATTATCCAGTTCCTAGACTGATTTTTAACCTGGTAATAATTTAACTTTTTGTTATATCTCAGATATAAATTGACTAATTGTTTGAGCTTTTCTAAAAGTAGGTATTCTCTAAAAATGTTCAAACATCTCTCTCAGACCATTCGAATGCAGAGCAAGGAATCATGAATTAGATTTCTGAGGGAAGTCAGAAGCCTGACATTACAGTGCCTGTTTCTTATGAGCTCTTGCTAGCTAAATCTTAATTACCAGACAAATACAAACCGCACAGTTTTTATACTCTGCAGCTTTTCAGCATAACAAAACATCATGAATATGAGATCTTAACCACTTTTAGCTGGGTGTAGAATCTTAAATAACACAATTGAGGATTTTTTTAACAATATATGTGTGGGGTTTGGTTTTGGTTTATTCACTTGTTTGCATTCAGCAGATAAAATAAAAGACCATACCATGGAGTGTGATGTCTTTCTAACTTTAGGACTGAAAACACTACAAAGTTCTGCTACCTCCAGAGTTTCAAAGGCCTCTACTAGAAGTGGCTCTCATTTTGTCATCCCCTGAGCAGCACTTTCCTTAGTCCAAATAGCATATTCAAGAAGTAATTAGCACTACAAAATCTGACCGTGATAATCTGAATACCCTTGTTTTAATGCTAACTAACATAATATTTTTTAAAGTCTTCTGTTTTGTTACCAAGAATAGAAAATGCATTTATGTAGATTTTATAGTGCACGTTGTTGAGCTGGTCCTTTAGGTAGGTTTCACCTCACCAAATATAAGGGTCACAACTGAATTCACAAAAGCTACCCCCAGAAAGATAAAATGGTACATTAAATAAAAGAAAACAAAAATGACAGTATCTTTTCATTGCAATCCAAATTGTCTCACATAAGCAGGAAAAGCACTAGCATGTTTGTTGTCAACATCTGACAGTTTCCAATGGGATGATATGAAAAGGGAAATGAATTTGAGTTCTCATGGGCACCATGGTACACTGCTGTTATCTCATTGTATTTTACAGGCCTGATGCTTTAGATGGTGTTGTCAGCATGATGCAGAATTAACTTGTGATACATTTATAATAT
The DNA here is from genome assembly GCA_013397845.1 of Melanocharis versteri. NCBI lineage: Eukaryota > Metazoa > Chordata > Aves > Passeriformes > Melanocharitidae > Melanocharis > Melanocharis versteri. The sequence goes on from VZTG01004423.1 coordinate 966,221, forward strand.
ACCATCCACTATGCTTGTGGGGTTGTTTAAAAAACTTTGAAGTTGGAAGAAAAGTTTGAAAACAGATGAGAAAAGACTTTTGATAGCCAAACAACAGCGAGAATAGTCCTGTCTAGATTATGTACACGGATTTGAACATGGGATGTTCTGAGCAACGTTCTGGTGATACTAAGGTATTAAAAACCTATGAGCACAGCTAAGTTTCTTCTGCTTCTGCTACCAGATTGGGCCCAACCACTGGTTCTTGTATAATTTTTAAACGGAAGCACTGGAAACACAGTGTGCCAGGATTATTTCAAGACCTGCTGGTGCTCAGTACCATTAGGTCAAGATTCTGAATTTCCAAATGAATCAAGGTCTTATCTAAATTTCAGCAACTGCAGTCATTTAAAGAAACTAACATGCTGTCAAACCAAAGAATCCCCAGAGCCACATGCTTTGTATTCAGACATGGTGACACTGTCTGATGTGACAGGTCTTTCCCTTGATACCAACAACAACTAGTCATGTTTAACAGTTACAAATGCACAGGATGAGTCAAAGGCAGAAGCTTTGATTCGTACCTACTTACGTCGCAAGCACACTTTTTAGTTTAAAATGTTATAAAAATTACTCCTTTTCTTGAATGACACACAGTACCATGCAATTAATAGCTTTGCACTGGGCTTTCTTACAACAATAATATAGTTTATTTTCAACGAAAGAGAAGCAACAGAGAGAGATTACTGGTCTGCAAGTAGGCCTTAAATATGAAGTGGATGGGAATTTTATCTACATTAGACCATGCACAAGTATTACAGATGTAGAAGTCTTTCATTTAACCCAAAGTCTTACAAATAATTGCAATTAAAGCTATGCACACATGTTTAGGTGCAGAAATGTGGCCTTGTGCACTGATAAAATAATTTAGACCTTTGGATCAAATCCAGAACTGCAAATACTGGGACAGAATAAAATCCAATAAATGGCATTAATTTGCAGCACAATTGTGAATATTCCTATTATTATTCCAGGACATACAACCAGGTACACTGAGTGATAATATTTTAAATAAATAAATAAATAAATTTAAGAGAATGTGGTCTGAATACGGTGGTAAACTGACATACTTTTATTTATTTGTGGCTGCTAGATAGCCAACTCCTTTTTTTGTAATCACATGGAATTTGCCTGAAACAATGTAATCTATATTCATTTGCATTGGTAAAATGAGAAGCTGGAAAATTCCAGGAAATCTTGCTAATCTATACTATACATTCAAACGTTTATATCCATGACTAGATACCTCTAACTTCCAGGAAAAACATAGGACACACATGTGCTGGGCAAGATGCATGTTATAAAGCCTTTGTCAATTCTGAAAACATAGAAGAAGTTTTTGCACCAACTAAGATGCTCAATCTCTAGCAATTGCTTACTTCTCTGGCTCACACAGACTTTGTGGATTTTGACAGGGAAGATTGTCAAGCTTTCAGTATCCCATTTCTTGGCACTCATGGACTCCCTCTGCTCAACCGCCTTGCTGTTAAGTACATACATACATTACAAAAATGTTAAAAAAATATTTTCAAGCACTGCCATTTTATTTTTGGTGAACAGGTTTGGGTTGCTCTTATTGTTGGTTTTTTCACCTATCCTGAGGATCAGGATCACTGAGGCTGGCTGGTTCCTCTGGAAATCTCTAGTACCATGGCGACTTGAGCAGGGTCAGCCACAGCTAGTTGCCCAAGACCATACTGAGTCAGCTTTGAATATCTCAAGGAGGGAAACTCCACAACATCTCCAGGCAATTGGTGCTCAACTACCCTCACAGTAAATAAGTTTTTCTTGTATTTGAAAAGAATTTCCTTTATTTCAATTTCTGCCCATCACCTTCTGTCCTATCACTGCATACAACAGATAGGAGCCTGGCTCCAACATCTTTACCCTCCCATCAGATATTTATGCACATAGATAAATTTCCCCCCTAAGCCTGCTCTTCTTGAGTGTAAAAAGCCCCAGCTCCACTGTTTAAGCTGCAAGCCCTTCATCATCTTCGTTATCCTTCAGTGGACTCACTGTGGACTCACAGTATGTTCATGTCTCTCTTTTACCTGAGAGCTCAGCACTGGACATGCCACCCAGATGTGTCTCACCAGAGCTGAGGACAGAGAGAAGGTGACCCCCTCGACCTGTTGTAATGTTCTGCCTGATGCAGCCAGGGTGGCTTTTGGTCTTCTTTGCTACAAAGGCACACTGCTGGCTCGTGGTCAGCTTGGTGCGGGTCAGGATTCCCAGGCCATTTTCTGTCCAGCTGCTCTCCTGTTGGTTAGCCACCAGCATGTGCAGGTGCATTGGGTTGTTCGTCCCTGCGTGCCAGATTTGGCACTTTCACTTGTTGAGTTCCATGGAATCCCTGTCAGCCCATTTTTCCATCCTGATGAGGTCCCTTGGGATGGCAGCACAACCATCTGGTGTATCCACCAATTCTTTCCACTCTTTTAATTAATTAACAAAATTGTGAAGATACTTGGTATTATCAATCTTTGCTTGTTATCACTGTCAGACACAGAATTAAAAAGTGAGACTAAATGGCAGTTATGAGATCTTTAATAAGACAATTATTAGAGTAACTCTACTAAGAACACTTGTGTTTTGAAACATTAACACTCAAGCCTGAACAGAAATCCTTCTTTAATGACTTGCTGCTGTCAACATTTGTTATTTTACTAGATTTTATATTTTTCTGCCATGTCTGTTCAAAACCTGCCACGATGTGCCAGCTTGCTATGACAGTCCAGTGGCTGGTACTATGTGCTATGGCTATGGCAACTTTGGTTCAAATCTGGCTTTCAGCAGGATGGAAACATGTGTTTTCATGCCTCCTTTTCAACAGCTTTTAAAATAATTATGTAACTTTGAATGTTCTTTCACCAGGTTTCCCCCCATTGCTTTCTGAAAACAGAAGGAAATTTCACAGACCAAAATTATTGCATGTTTGAAGACAGATATCGGCCAAACAGAAGGCAATGGAGGATTTCATCGACAGACTGCAGTCGCCGAAAGGAGCAGGAATATTTTTCTGCAACCGTAACATTCGTGCCTGTCTTTGGCAGGCATTCTGTCGTCAGGGCCGCTTTCAGCTGAGGGGTGCCGGGGGTGCCGCAGCAGCAGCGGCCAGCCCGGGGGGGTGGCCGCAGGTGGCCTGCTGTAGCCGGCCCACACTAGGTGGCAATGCTTGCGCGGCCCCGCAGAGCGGGACAGAAAACACCCGCGCCAAAGGTGCCCTTCGCAGCCGGCCGTGGTCGTATAGTGGTTAGTACTCTGCGTTGTGGCCGCAGCAACCTCGGTTCAAATCCGAGTCACGGCACGGTGCGAACGGAGTTGTTTTGGCCCTCACGTCTGGGGCCTTGGTGGGCCTCGGGCAGCGCCGGGGGGCTGGCACCGCGCAAACCCACACTCGGCGGTGGCTGCATGGACGACTTCAGTGTCTGATTGCGGAAAAAACACGTGAGAGAAAGCAGTAGCTGCACAGAAGAAAGATTCATATGGCTCACTGCTACCTGACAAGGTGGTTGGCACTCTTTGCGCCATAAGATTTTTGTCTCCTTTTGTGTGATTTCAAGAAGATCACACAAATGTTGCTCCACTACTGTTGTCTGGGGCAACATTTTCTCTGATTTCATACTGTCAGTTTTTTAACAAATGTCCTTGTGTTCTCCCAGCAAACATTGATTTCTTTCTAAGATCTGTCCCCGGGGATTACTCACCACAAAGGAAAATTCCAGAAGAGTTTTTCCAGAAAAAGCAGCAAAGGAGACATTAAATTACGTGCAAATTACTTCTTCGCTGTGAGGCCTTATAGTATCTTTAGTCCAAGAATTATGCACTTCTGAGATGAGTAATCAGTAGCAGCAAATGGAAAACATCGTGTCTGGGTATAAATTTGATAAAAGTGAAGCAAGACACTACTGGAAGTGCAGTGTTCTTTTTGTAGGGGGGAGAGGATGATGCAACTGAGTGGACTCTGCCACAAGGTGGAAAAATTATCTAGTAAGATTCACCGTTTATCAACACAATATTAATTCCTCCTGCCCATACTGCCTGGTGGGCATCCCTGTCTATTAAGGCAGGAGTCCTAGGGACCAGTGGTTTTCCAGTGTGGGAACGGTGAGGTAGGGAAGCTGGCTGAAAGGCACAAGGGAAGAAATTTTGAAGAGACATTCCCAAAAAGCGCCCAAAGTTGGCACTTTGTACGCTGACCATGTGGCAACACAATCCTAATTTGTTAATAATAGAATATGCTCAAAAATTTATTAACAAACTTAGATTATGTAACCAATTGTAATTTTATCCATAGATAGCTACACATCTTGACGACTGAAGTAAAAACTGCTTATTTTGACCAAATTATTTCTTCATACTGAAGCTCACAGCCTGACTACAGGCAAAAAGTAGAAACAGGTTGAAAAAGGAGGAAGCAACAAATACTAATTTATGGCAAATAGATTTATGTTTCTAACGTTGAGACCAGATTCGCAGAAGTTTTCCTTACTAGAGATAGTGTATGTCCTTCCGAGGTCAAACACTATTCAGGCAACCAGACAGTCTTCACAGCTCTTGGCAAACTTCCTTCAGGTGTCTGTCCAGAACATATATGACATGTATGTTAGACATATATGGTAAGGAAGAAAGACTGTCTTGAAACTATTAAGATGAAAAGGGATTGTTTTTAAAGCAGGGCTCACATAACTTGGAAGACCTGCAGGGCATATTTAATATTTAATTCCATTAAACCCATCTATCAGCAAACTAAAATAAGAATGACCTCATGGTGAAAAAAATCTGGTGAATCAACCACAAACCCCTTTGTAGAAATTACATTTTTGTCTTTCTGGAAGACTTCATATTTCTTGTATTAGGACCTCTGGAGTTCTTTTGCAATTATTTTTCAGTCAAGCTCAAGTTCTTATGCAAAAAACCCCAACATGCAGCCTTCAAAACGTCTTTCCAGAGAGAATTTTCTATGATATGCTAGTTTTCTTAGCTCTCCTCTCTTCTAATTATTCGGACTTTGCTTTCTCAAGTGTAACAGTAAAACACCAATTTATCCCATGTGGTTTTAATACAGATGTCTTCATGGCTTCATAAAGAAGTTTTCTTCGTAGAGAAGTTTTCTTCTCTGTGCCAATACAAAGGTCAGTACACCTTCTTGCCTTCAGCTTCATGGTGAATAATAGCAATAGTGCAGGTCCCAGAATAATCACATCCTAGTATGCCAGATTTTCCTAAAGAGTTTACAGAGAGTAAAACCAGAGGTGTGTTGCTCATATTAGAGAACAACAACAACAACAACAACAACAACAAAAAGTCGTTATTTGAGGAGCCTGGAAGCACAAGATCTAAACTTGGAATTTAGGAATCCACGAAAGAGAAATTACCAGAAAAATTGAGGGAGCTCTGTTGCTGGCTCCATGCACAGCTCTAAGGTGCAAGAGGCACATAGGTGCTGGTTTAGCAGCACAGAGATTATGTTGACATTACAGACTGTGTTATAAAAAATGATTTTTGCTAATTAACACAAAATATCAAAACTATACTCTCTTCTCAAATATTTTTAAAGCACTATGCTTTGAGATCCCTTTGAATGGAGGCTTTTTCGTGGCAAAGAATTAATTCTTTTGGAAGGATTATCACAAAGTGTCATCTCCTGAGTTGTATTTGATGCAGAGAAAACATACACAGCATTTCTGTATAAAAGAGTGGGGGAAAAGTTGTAAAACATTAAGAACAATAATTAATTTCATGAAGATTTGTGAAAGAGATTATTTATTAGAAAGAGCTGATTTTGTTTCTGTGAAATTTTAAATCAAGAGGTTACATCTATAAAGGTTTTAGAATAAAGAAAAATGAGAACTTGGAATTTTAAGATAAAAACACATAGAGAAAGAAATTTTTTTTAAAAAAGTGAAACATAAACCAGTAGTTAGATAGTTTTTGAGATATTTGGTGGGTTTGGGTTTGTGCAGACCTTTTGATGAAGAACTAAAACCAGGCCCTACTCCGTAGTTTGAATTGTAGTGCAAAAGATTGTAGGATTCAAACCTGAGTCAAAGCTTAACCCAAAGTGATAGAAGTCAAAAGCTTCAAAAATTGAACAATAGTCTTCGCATGTGTTCTGGTGCAGCTCTTTCCAGTGCTGTGACTGCTGAAGCATTATGAATAAGAAGCAGTCTTATTTAGACACCAGGACATGCTTTCTTTCAAGAAACACCAAAGACAGATTATGAGAGCAGAACTGCAACATCAGACTTTGTTTATGTAGTTCTGTTTACACATCAGGCTCAGGAATCTCTCTGCCTGCCAAATTTTTCCCAATTACTACCCATTCTGCAATAATAGCCTGTAAACTCAGAGCTGAATTTCCAGAGGTAAAATCATCCCACCTGTGAAGTGAATTCCTGGCATTCTTTGCTAAAGCACAACCAGGTATTTAAGCTTTCAGAAGTTCTTTTTACCACATATTTCCTTTCAAGGAGTCTGCTTGACCACAGCCTTTTGAAAGGATTTCAGAAGGGACCTATAAAAGTTTTAATATGAGCTGCACTCCTGTAAAGAGAACGAAAAAACCAGAATTAATTAGATTTGATGACTGCAGATTCAAAACAGCCACTGCCCTCTATCCTGCTCAACACCCGATATGGACATCAGACACAACCAATAGACAGATACAACCAACTTTGCTGCATTCCTGAAAAATGAAAAATAACAGAAACCTACAATAGCCTCTATTAATGTTTCAAAAGTTTTTCACAACTTTCTGTTCAGTGCTGCCTTTTCAAAAACTATAACTTAAAAACTCTAGCAGTTTTAGCCCTAATCAACAGCTAATATTAAGATACAATAGCAAGAAAGAAATCTTTCCCCAAGAACTTGATGAGTACATCATGTTAGTTTTTAGTTTTAGTGCCAAGAAGCAAAGTTCTGCTGGGGCTACAGAGATAGACACCTCCATGTCCTCAAGATTTTATGTTTTATGCAGAATGAGCTACGCACAAGAACAATAGAAAGCACGAAATGACATGGGAAAATTGCAAAGAAAGGCATGTACTCTCTTCTCATGCCTTGCTTTTAAACTACTATTCATTTCATGCTTGCTTTCCGTTTGCTGCCTAAAGATAGAGAAGGCTGCTGAAGTAAACCTTTCTCTCTGGCCTCCAAAACAAAAATTGTTCTTAGACAATAAAAAATTCAGAACTTCAGAAATAGATTTATGTAAAGTTGTTATTATTATTATTATTATTATTATTATTATTATTATTATTATTATTA
>VZTG01004423.1:973536-1023714 GCA_013397845.1 Melanocharis versteri
TATTATTTAGACCGTGGTTTCCAGCTGGAAAAGTGTTATGTGGGCGTGTCTGCTAGACATGAGGACCTGCATATTTCAGCAACATACAGGCAATTCTTTGTGCAATTTAAGGTTCAAAATCAGTTCCAGGATTACCTCTTTGTGTTTCCTAGTCAGCAGTTTTGTTACGCTTGGAAACTCTTTTGCACTGAAGTTTTTGTTTTCTTTTTCTCTAATGAGAAGGGAAAATTGATAAATATTTTCTCAGGAAGTGGAATGCTGGGAGCCATCTGTGCTTGCATGTTTATATTCCAAAATGAAGCTGGCTTTTAATTTTCATTTTCTTGTGAGGAGAATAAATAACTGCAGGGGGAAGTGGTAAGAAAGGTCTGATTATCTGCCTACACATTATTAATCTCAGTTTATAGCATGACCATTGAGCTAGCAAAACAAATATTGGTATCCCAAATAAAATAAATCAAACTGAATAACCACTGTTTTCCAGTAAGTCATAATAAAACAAGAATAATTTTTTTTAAAAGGGCACTTGGAATTTGTCTACTGTCCTATTGAAACTCTTCAAAATCATCAATAATTACAATAAGGTACTATTTAGCTACAGATGAACACTGGATATAGAGAAATCAGTTCAAGAGAAGTTGAGGTCAAGCAGGGGTGAGCTTTGAGTGTTTTAGCAGTCTCAGGATGATGCATGGGTAGAGCAAAGTATTTGGTGGGGCAATTTTTGGATTTCTTTTTTAGGACTTAATTCACTAGTATTCTTTAAAGAGTACATGCACCTGTGATGAGTTAATTTTCTATTTCTGGATTTCATAAAATCTTACACAGCAGATGACATTTCTGAAAGGCTACAGCAGGGATAGAGCATGAAAGATCATCCTGGTCTCTTTCATGCTAGTGCATATTTCTAAATTGCTTTCTTTTGGGAAATCAGTCACATCTGTCTCATCAATTAGACCAAGAATCCACAAGCTAATTGCTCTGACATGCTCCTAAAAAGCTGAATGATATTTAGACAGGAAATCTAAGGCAAATCAAAGGAATACTCAAAGATAGTTTGAAAAACACAACAGAAAGAGCTCTCATGAACCTGAGGAAGGTCGTAACATGCCAGGGGTCATTAGCCTACTACACCAAAACTGGGACACTTAAGCCCACAGCCTCCAAAGATGATGTGCCCTCCCAGATAGCTAGGCATGCAGGGCTTTGATTTTTCCTGACAGTGGTGCTAAAAAAAATTTGTTTCACTTCCTCACTCAGTAGGATGGTAAAGAATTTTCCTGCTCCTTTGGAGAGAGAGAAAGGCACCTGTCATTCACACTCTGAAGCAGCTGGGGTGTTGCATAAACCTTGAATCTGTCTGGACTTTTTGGAGACGTTATCCATTGTAAAGGGGCTGATGTCCCATCAGATGCAGCAGTGAGAGAAAAGCAGTGCTTGCTCTTGAATTGACTCCATATCAAATTAAAGGACCAACTACCAGAAACTCTATTCAGTAGCTTACAAATTATTTTATAAACTCATAATAATAATGTTTTATTAATACAGTTATTACCAGTTATGTAATTTTGTTTGTTTGTTTATTGCACAAACCGCTGTTAGTTACCATAACCAATTTACTTAATCTAAATGGTAATTTTAGAAGTCTTCATGCTGAGAATCTGAGCTCATATTACTCAGCGACACAGGACAGTGAAATTACACACTGTTCCAACTACAAAAACAAAGAGAATCAACAGACAAGTGATGGTTCCTCTTGTCTGTCATCAGCAAAGACATTCTGCTAGCAGCAGTCCAGGCCTAGGTAAAGCAGGATTTCCACACCCACCACTGTCATATTTCCAAGCAATTCAGGCTGATTGTTTTATTAGCATGAGAAACTAGGAAAGATCAAAACCAAAGAAGCTTCATGGCTCAGTCCAAACATTAAGTAGCTGTAATGAGTAAAAATTCCATGGCCACTATGAGACTGCATTTATCACAATATCCATAAAAATTTAAATTAAAAAATCCTACTTGGCAACAGGATTTCTGAATTAATACTTATGCTACATACTCTTTTAGAAAAACATTCTTGTAAAAGTTACAAGCTTCTAATTGCTTTCTCATCTTATTCTTAGACATCACTAATAGAATATTTTTGCTATGCAATCTGTAATTACATCTCTTCAAAAGATACATCATCCCCTGCCGTGACTCGGATTTGAACCGAGGTTGCTGCGGCCACAACGCAGAGTACTAACCACTATACGATCACGGCAAGCCATCAGAAAACTCAAATTAAAAGGGAGAAATTTTTTCCCTGGTGCTCTTTAAAATGTTGTATAAATGGTGCCACCTGCAGTTTAGACTGAGTGTTAGCAGCAGCTTTCTCTAAACATGATTAATTACTGTCATCTCAAAACCGTGTCCAGACTTTTTTTATCTTACTCATAATAATCCACGCTTATCAGAATTGCCTAAAAAAAGGTTCAGGATTGTTATAATATACTTTCCCCTGTCCCTTAGCAGCTTTTCAAATGTATTTTTTCCTATTTTATCAGTAGTGGGAAAGGCAAAGTCATGACCACAGAAAAATCTGACAGTGTAGATACAGATTTAAGCAAATTATCAAAATCTATATAATTGAAAATTATATTTGATTAGTTGAACCAGGTATGATTGATTCTGGTGTAAATATTTGTATTGATGGACATCATCTTGCTTTCCTCTGCCACGAGCACAGAACATAAAAGACATCTTTTCCAGAACTTACATTACCTCTGTGAAAGAATATGGTCAAACACCACAGATGAAGTCTGAGGGGAGTAAGCCCTTTGCTTCTATGAATGAAGACCATCAATCAGTGTAATACTGAAGCTGAGATTCTGAGTAGCACTTGACCTTTTACAGATATTCAGAGACAGGAAGACTGCAAACAACACTCAAATAGGCAGAACAGCAAAAAAACTACTAGTTCTTTCAAATGAAAGCTGTGGCAGAAATCAAGCTACATAACATAAAGAAAGATTATAATGAGGAAAAAGAATAATAGGCAAACTCCAGGGTAATCCAGTCCTGTTCAGAAAATGCAGCCTGGTTTTTCGTGCTCACCCTCTCCAGTTATATTCACTGTTTTAATACAAAATGTTGTCTGCTTAATCGCCGTGGAGAACACAGTGGTAGAAGGAGAAAGACATACAAAAAAACTTACTAGACTGTAATATGTGAGACCATTAACATGTCTTCAGCATGTCTTCAGCATGCTGAGATGAGGATTTACTCTGGCTGAAGGTCTGCACAGTGGGATAATTCATAAATAGACTGTGCAAAAGAAACTTCAGGCTGGGAGTTTAAAATGCAAGCTTACTAAACAGACTCTGCTCTCCTCTCTTCTGTTCTGCTTTGCTTGAGGAGCAGAGGCTCTCACTGCCTCCTTCTTAGGGTAAAACACTGGTACCTCTTGCGCTCACAGGGAGGCCCACACTGCCACCAGAGCTGCAGGAGGAAAGGAGAAAGTATCTCTTTCTGGTGGTTGGTGGGGGCACTTGGAGGAAAGGGATGCTCTAATGGTGGTTTGGACTGCTGTAAGTAATAAGCAACTTAGGTTTTGGGCGAGCTCCTCAGAATATACAGATTTCTCCTGATGACAGAAGTCAAGTAAACATTATAGATATAGGTTTTTGTCCATGGCATCCCCTTCAAAGCAAGGGCATGAAGTCAAAATTACTGCAAGACTCCTTGAGGTACTTTACAGCATGATAATCAGGAGATGATGGAGATTTTAAATGTGGTTTAAATACTTGTAGCTGTGATGAGACAGGCATTTTGCAAACTCTGAAATGTGTATTGATCCACTATAGTGTTACCTCCCCTCAGAATCATAGGGGTGCTTTGGTTTTGCAGCAGTGAAATAAGTTTGCTAGATAGCTCTCAAAAAATGTCATGTGAATTTTTTAAATCCAGGTGTCAGAGAAACAACAACTACAAAAAACCCCCACTTCTAATTCCATCTTATTGTATGAAGTTTACAATGTCATCTAATGCATTTTTGCAAAGCTGGAGTCACTTGATGTACCCTTTTTTTAATTTCAGATCTATCTATATATGAGAATATAATACAACAATTGCATTCATAAACCTTTAAGATCAGTACAAAAATTTTTGAGGTGAGAAAACAAGCAGTAATCACTGGGTAACAAATGATAATTTCATGGCTTGTTCTACACTGGTACTACTTTTCATTTAATCTCTACACATCTCACACTTCTTGCATTCATTATTATTTTTTATAATTTCTATTAGTACAATGTTATTACTGGTTCTTACTTTTCCCTGAAAGAATCTTAGTGCACATGAACATGCTTTGTGAAGTATTTGCATAGTCATGTAATTCTCTGCCCCTGAGTTCAGCCTTTTCACCTTAGGCCCAGAAGACAGCTGTGAAATTATCACCCACATGACTGAAAAGATAATCTTTCAAAACAATTACTTTTTCAGTTAACTTGTCAGTTTTGGATAGAATATTTTCCTTGTTCAGGATTGGTTCTCTGGTCAAAAGCGAAAAAGAGTAATCTGAAGACACACAGACTCCCCCAACAGCCAACAGGCACTTGGGCAGGTCTGGAAGAAGGAGAATTTTAAATATATACCGATAGCATATAGATGTCTCTCATTTCCAAGTGAGATTCTTTACTTTTCAGATTATTAATTAATGTAAGATGAATCTCTGCTCTCTTTCATTTACTTTTAGCACAGGCAAACATTTAATAGGACTAGCCTCCAGACTTCTAACCTGTATTTCAGTTGAGTGCCCCCGGCATCAGGCCACGGAATTTTTTGGCTTTTTTGCCTTTGCAGTGGATTACATGTCCAAGACTTGACAGAAAAACTTGGGACAGGCATACCGTCTCCACACACAGAGCCAAGTAGCCCAAGACATCTACAAAGCAAACAGGAGAAGCTGTTCAGGTCTCTTCTCTGCCTACTACTACATATCTGTGTTTCTCAGTCTGCTTTGTGCCTGTCTCTACCAGAAAGGCTGTATCTTCTCTAAACTTAAAAATCAGAGACAAGCTCTATTTAATTTTGAGTAACAGTCTTGATTTCTGTGACTCTCAGAGTAACTTCATGCAGTTCAAATGTTTGTTCTCACCACATGATAGAATAGACTCGAGTGCTAGGCCAAAGACCAAACTTGGCTTAATACTCTTTTTAGACTACTTTGTTTAAATTGTCAAAGTTTGCAACAGGATACTGAATATGTATTTTTAAATGGTTATTGCCATTTTACAGTAGGCAGTTGTCGTATCAAGACATTTTGGGATGTAAAAGTGAAAAAGTCTCTTCTGGTATTGTTTTTTAGTGTTAGAAAGAGAATTCTACAGGCATTTCTGTGTTTGGTGTTTTGATCATGGACACCTTCAAGCAAGAAAGCCCATCCCCACACACACGTACATGAATGATTTGTCTCCGTAAAAACTAGAACAGAACTTATTACAGGCTGAAAAAAATTGGCTTAAGGCTCTTTGTCATTAAAAACATAAAGAACTAAAAAGTTTTTGATGCAGCAATAATAAGGACATTCTAGGAAAGTTAGCATTTGTAGGAGGTACAATCATCACCCAGATCAGAGATGCTGCTTGGAAGAATTGATGCACTGCTGTAGTTCTGACCTTTTCTAGACAGACACATCCAATGCTCTTGTAGGGGGAAGGCGAATGCCATGGTATAGCCACTTTTTAGTTTTCATTGCAGAATTAACTTACCCAATATTTACATTTCCCATCCTCACTTGCTGTATTTTTTTAATGAACAGGAAAGAAGGGAAGAGATAAAGGTATATTTAAGTATTGCGAACCATTCAGGCCAGCACCTGGAGGCCTTCTCTGTTCCTTTGGATGGATTACATCATTTGAACAGTCTAAAGTCATAGTGTTCTGTATATAGACAGTTCTGATTGGCAGTATTGCACAGTTGCAAGGCACAGGGTTTGGTTTTTTATCGCTACATGCATGCATGGCATTCAAGTAGTTTCTGCTCAAATGATTGCTGACTGCCTTTGGTTCAGCATTTTCACCACCAACACTCCACGTGGGGCATGTCAGCCATATGGACTGAGCCAGCTTCCCAAAGGCAGAGTATGCTCCCCTTCTATCTGCAAGGAACACGTCTGTGTGAGCCTTTCAGAGCCCTTTGTGCTGCATGAGTGCAACATGACACTCAACAATACTGCATCTCCTGCCTTGCAGGGGCAGCTTTCAGCTGCGTCCAGTTCTCACCCCCCAGTAAATCATGGACATTAAAGCCGTCAAAGGGCGTACAGGGAGAGTGACAGAATGCCATCCATATCTCCACGGGAGGATAAACCTACTCCTCTTTCTGCTTAAAGGGTTGTCATTTTGCTGAGCCTAGGACAGAGAGACCAAGTACATGTGGGCAGCTTAGAGCTGCTATAACAGGATTATATAGGAATATAGAAGAGTTTCCTGTGTTGTGTATGTGTTTGCCATTTGGCTACAGTACCTTTCTTAGGCAGATTCTGCACAGAACTTCACTTTAGTCTGTGTATAGATGGAAAATACAATTATTGCCCATTATAAGTAAAGCCTGGGCTGAAAACACTCTTTGGCAATTCTTTAGACAGCTCTGCCATCAGCAAGTAGTCTTCTCTTTTCTTCTACTAATATTATTTTTAGTAGTACGCAACCACTCTTTTCCTCTGTGTGATCTCCTACACTAAGAGTCCTGGCACAGAAGAGTCACCTTGGGATTTCTATTTTTCTTAGAATTCAAATACATTCATGGTACGATACTTTTATTTTGCACTATGCACTCCCATAATCAGTCAAAAATGTCAGAAAAGACTATGGAAATGTCTATTATTTTCCCTTAGCCAACATCATGTAACTTTCTTTGTGAACTTATTGCTCCCCTTCTAATGATTTTTCTTTTCTTTCTGTTGTTCTTTTCTCTTCCTGCAGCTTTCAAATTTCTTTTTGGTAGCGAGAAGCCTAGAGTGAATAAAATGATTCAAGCATTCTTCCACCAGAGCTCTATCTGCTTACAGAAACAGAATATTCTCAAAGCCAATCTGGCTACTTCTGGAACCATGTATATTTAAATGTAGATATTTATGGCACAAAGGGAGCAAGTGACATGGCTAAAATCTTCAAAGTAACAGAATGCCACACCATAAGCATTACTTAGTTCCAACCACGATTGTGTGATAAGCCTTACAGCACAATTCCTGTGTCAATGATGGGAAAATTGTAGTCAGCTGCCAATCACCCCACTTTGCACAAGCTACAGCCAGCAGAGTGCTCAGGTCAGCATTCTAAAAAGTAGATGCACTTCTATTCATGAAGAGCAAACCTCCAAAGTCGATATAGTAAGGGGAATTTCCTACCCTGTGGTACAATGCTCCTGGTATGCAATCCAAACCTGCACTGGCATTTCATTCTGCCTGTTTCTGGTACAAGTGAATATGTCATCAATGTCAACAATGTGTTGTTCCTTCATTTTGTAACTTTTATCCTCTTGCAAAATTCTTCATCTTACTAAATGTTATGTGGATTGTATTCCTGCAGTTGAAGATCTTTATGAGTGGGAATTTTTTTATGTGATTCTTGCTCTTTAAAATTTTTGCATATTATTCAAGGAAATCATGTAAATCAAATTGGATTATCAAAATGTGCACTGTGGCTTGCCTGAGGTGCAGCATGAACTAGTACTGATCTCTCCCTAATTTTGATGCTGAATCTGTAACTTGTCCTCACGAGTGAAGAACTAATGTCCTGAGAGGGGAGAAAAATTTCACTGTACCTCCAAACATTGAGAATAGGAAAGGTCTCAGGATGTTCTGTTATTGTCAGACACGTGTTCTTTTAAACTCTAACAGGACACAAGCACAACTTCCCATTTAATATATGTTGTTAGCAAATTAGGTGAGGTATATCCAAGGAAAGGTTTTTGTATATATAGTGTTCTTATTTTATAGAAATAGAAACCCTATGTATATATATTCCCATATATATTCCTATTTTTTTTTATTATAACACAACAAAACACTTTCATCAAAAGCCAGGAGACTATCATGTGTATCCAAACAGCTGCAAACCACAAAACAGAGAGGATGACTTAGGCAGTTTTATAGTTTGTTCAGCACCATGCTCTCTCTTCTGGTGAAGAAAAAGAGGATATGCCTTTTTAAGCCAGGATTTGCCAGTCGTCTTTCCTATGCTGCATTTTAACTTGTTCTCAGTGGTTTCAGCTTTCTACATAGCAGCATTCTGCGCACATACTCTTGCATGGTAGGCAAGTCTGGAGAAAGCACTCAGAGAAAAGCTAAGAGATAAATCACGTCTGCATTCAGCTCAGATGCAAGAATCGACGGACAAGTGAAATTCCTTACAAGGAGATAGTAGTAAGCAAGGCAGTCATACCAAAAAGACTGAGTTAAGGTCTCATAAGTTATATGATCTATACATGATAAGGGTCCTTAGACTGAACATGTCTTTGTAAGAGTTTTCAACTAAACATTCAGTAACAAAGCAGGTATTTGATCACTCTGTGTTTATTGTGAGCTTTTTCTAGAAGCACTCAGAAAAATATGAAGGAGATAAAACATTGGGCTTTTTGTGATATCAGAACTGACACGGCCCATACCCTCCTGTCAGTCTGGAACGTCATGCCTTCAGCTTTTATACCCGAGAAGGTGTTCCAGGTGCGAGCGTCACAAGCTCTGAGATATGTTGATCATTAATGGCTCTTATCTCCAGCCTCCTCATAAAATGCGGGTGAGCATTATCTTCCATACACCCTTCTGGCAGAGCAAATTGCCCAATGTTTCCACAAGTGGAAGGGGTAGAGTCACAAGGTTATGCATCTTCAGCTATAAGCAGTTGTAAATCTTAGCTAGTCAGATTTTCAGCGCACTGCCAGTGGTGATGAGCACCACATGGCTCCCCCAAGACTTGAGGATATATATCTATCTCATTAATCTTTTGTTTATCATAAGCAGAACTGCTTTTTATCTCTTTCACCATGAGTCATGAGGAAATTTGTTTGTGCCTTCTGTGTAGGTGTAGGTTGCAGTCGGCCACAGGAAAGCACTAAAGTAAATTATCCTGTGAGAGGGTATTTCCAGCCTAAATTTACAGGCTCAGTTGGATTTTAGCTTGAAGTGCCCCATAGTCTAGCTACCCTGGACTAAAAGTAACATTGACTGTGTGAGAACAGGGGCTGCCTGCAAGGTGAAGCAGAGCTGGGAGCTCCAGTCACATAATCACAAAATAGTAGCTGACGGTTCTGCTCTTAGCCACTGTGAAAATGATGATGTTATAGCAAAAGAGAGAAATAATCAAAACTAAAGTCTGGCTAAAGAGAGACAATAGAGTCCTCAAGGCTGAATTCAAGTAAATAAGTTGTTAGAAATGAAAGCCTGAGTCAAACAGAATTTCCAATCAAGAAGCTGGAATGTAGTGGGATGCTTTTTTTATCGAAACAGGGAGAGGATGTCTCCAGTCTTCAGACCCTTTTATTTGGTTAGATAATATCTATCCTTTAGGTTGCAAGTTCTCTATCATTCCTGAAAGTTGAGTGCAATCATCTTAACCGATAGAAGACATACAGAAAATATACACTTTCTGAATTTATGAAACAACCTAGGAGTCAGTTTTGTTGATGCAAATCAGCTCCTCTTGCTGTCAAGGAGTATGGAATAGTTGACCCTAGAGAGGTCCCTGTCTTTTCCAGGTCTCAAGGAATGTGAATTCATGCATTACTACTCGGTCTCTAGTCTTTCCTCTCCCCATTACTCTCTCTTTCACCATTAGCCTAATTATTTCATGTACTTATTTCATCCTGTAAACCAGTACGTATTCAGAGGATTACTCAAAATGAGGGAGTCTGTACTGAAACATGTTCACATTACTGTATCAATTTACCTCACTTATCATTGTAGCAGATTTTGTTAGGAGTTCATTTACTCGTGTATATGTATCCAAATGGGACAGATGGATGCAGGATTTATCAGTGCGGAATATAGGATAGACAGAGCTAATCTTTCTTTCTTTCTTTCTTTCTTTCTTTCTCTCTCTCTTTCTTTCTTTCTTTCTTCCTTTCTTCCTTTCTTCTTTTCTTCCTTTCTCCAGGATATCTCCAGAACCACAAGTCAGCAGTGGTGCTGTGGTCAGGATACCGAGGCATTGCAATGGACAGGGGAAAAGTCAACATTTTCTGGTTACTGTCATTTGCAGCAGATCAGCTTCCTAGTAGAAATGGGGTTAAAAGACTAGAAAACAGGTTCTCAAGCCCTCTGGAATCATAGACCTCTTCGACTTTCACTACAAAAAAGACTCTGAGGTTGTAGAGCGTGTCCAGAGAAAGGCAACAAAGCTGATGAAGGGTCTGGAGCACAAGGTCTGTGATGGAGCTGGGGTTATTTATCCTGAAGAAAAAGAGGCTGAGAGGACCTTATGTCTCTACAATTGCCTGAAAGGAGGTTGTAGCTGGGTGGAGCTTGGTCTCTTCTCCCCGGTAACAAATGACAGGACAAGAGGAAATGGCCTCAAGTTGCATCAGGGGAGGTTTAGATTACGTATTAGGAAAAAATTCATCACTGAAAGGATTGTCAAGCATTGGCACAGGCTGCTCAGGGAAGTGGTGGTGTTACCATCCCTGGGGGTGTTTAAAAGACATGTAGATGCGGTGCTTAGGGACAGGGTGGCCATGGCAGTGTCAGGTTAATGGTTGGAGTAAATGGTGTTGGAGGTCTTGGAGGCCTTTTCCGACCCAAACTATTATATGATTTTATGATTCTATGACTTTTTGACTTACCTAAATATGAAATGTGCGGTTTTCAACTACAGCAGTAGTCCCATACTGATTTCTGCTTAACAAATGAGAACTTCAAAGAGAAGAAAGCACTGTTCATTCACCTGGAAGACTGTACCCCCTTGACAGGGCTGATTTCTAAAAGTGTTTTCTAAGCGGAGGAATCTTTTCATGCATGGGCATGTACTAAATTCCTTTCTGTTTATTATAGCCTGCAAAATTATTTCCTATTTTCCCTTCCCCATGGTAGCAGTGTGTATAATAGCGAATTCATCACCTTCTCCAGCATTCTGAATGCCATTTTTGCAGCAAGGAATAAGGACAGGTCAGCATCACGGAAACTACTAAAGAACCATCAGTAAGAGAGCACAATCAAGACAAAGCAAGTCATTGTGCTTTTAATCAGATTTTTCATACCTATTTTTTATACATATTCCACCCTAAGTTACACTCTCTAAAAAATTCCTGTATGTCTGCAAAGGTCATCATAAGGAGCTTAATTTCTTTTTAGATGGCTGCAACTTACTTTCATCATTTTTTTTTAAACTATTCTGCATTACTGCAGGGAATATGACTACTAACAAATATGAGCATTCACAGGTTGTTGAGGCCATTATGGCAGAGTCACTTGATGAAAATCTTACCCTGCAGGCCTTTTGGGAAACATTAAAGCCAGGCAATCAAAAAAGCCATCAAATCATATCCCACAAGTCATGGGACTGGCTCTGAAATTCAGTTCAGGATATTTTTGTTAAATATGTTTTAAAATAACATTTAAGTAAGATTTCAAAGTTACCCATGTATAATTATTTCATTTCTTATGTCCTTTATAGGGCTAGAGACAAAATATATAATTTGGAACATAGATTTATGGTGGTCTGGGTCACATACAGAATTAAATTATGCCACAAATCAATTCTCTGAAATAGCAATTTTTACTTTCAGAATTTTAGTTTTATTCAGTAAGAAATCAGATAACTGTTATTTTCACTTAACACAAAGATTGGTTTTTTGTTTGGTTTTTTTCTCACTGCTCTGCAGATGAAAAATAAAATAAAATATTATACACAGCTTGGAGGATTATCAAAAGTGCTAATTACTATGCCAAAGAATGACTGAATAAAATTCTTTGAAGTTTCTTATTATTTGCCATGCTTTACTCACTAAAGCAAAACCCACAATTCTCAGTTCCAAAAGACAAAGTGTCTGTGTGCTCTTTAAAACATCTTATGTTACTTCTGCTCGGAGTGCCAGATTCCCATATCTGAGTTTCTCCATCTCCCAAAAAGCCATCAAAATTTATTTTCACATGACATATCCTCAAGGTTTAGTTGTGCAACATTCAGCTTTGCACATTTCAGCTACTTTTTAATGTTGTTTGAAGATCAAACAAGGTTTAACCAATCAGTAGTAGATATAGAGGGTTTATCTGCAACCACACTATGCTGTTCCTTTAATACCTTTCAGCAACATAAGTGCTTACATCCTAATAGGTTTTTAGCTTAAGATCTAATCATCCACTCTTGAATTAAGATGCTTGAATGAAGCCAACTCATTTGGAACTAAGCACTTTAATGTCAACAGAGACATATGGTATCGAGACTGAATTACAAAGGATCTCTTCTGAGCCATCTATTACGGAAGCAAGACTAAGACTCCAGCATTATTATTAGTTTACTCATTTATTTTCTAGCAAATAATTGAGAGTAAGATCTTCTTAAGAAAGTGGAAATGGTCTAATAATTGCAGTCTGGTGGTATAGTACATTCCCGTGTGCATTGATTAAATCTCCCCCATCCATACTTTATGGCACTATGCTTATCTGTAAGATCTCCTTCTGAAACTGAAAGAAACAAACAAAATATGCAGTGAAACAACTTTAGCCCACTGATTAAAATATTAAGTTATCAGCAGAAATGTCCAGTCCTCTAACATTTATTAAGAACTGTAGACGTTTCCTTGCCCTGAATTATTCAAGTCTTATTATCTTACAAAATATTTCTTCAAGAAATTGTTCATGACAAAATTTATGGCAGTAAATAACACCTTCCATCAAATATGAAGTTAAAAATAGAGGCTTCCTTTTGTTCTCAAGCTGTTCCACTCTCTCTAGTCTCAACATGGTGCTGGGAAAAATATGCTAGAGTAATTTCCTGTAGCATCTGTAGGAAAAAATGAAGTGGACATCCTTCCACATTTTTCGTTTATAGAACAAAAAGAACAAATAAACAAGCAAGCAAACAAACAAAGTAATACAAACTGAAACTGAAAGTATATTTTTCTGGGATGGTCGTTTTACGTAGAATTCAGCAGCTTTTAAATGTTGATGACTATAAAAGAAAATTGCTGCCAAGATGTTGTGTTTAAATACCATTGTGTGGCTGAGATAAAAGTCAAAGTTTTATTACAATGCTACCAAGAGTTTCTGCCTACGTTTGTAAGGAAGATATGGTTAGACAATAAAGTTGCATTATCCACTTAAGCCATGTGTTACCAAGGGCTCCAGCAGACAGTGGCCGTCTCTCTGAATTGCTATTTATTGCATAAGTGCATTCCTACTCTCGGCTCAGTAAAACGGCAACAAGGGCTGTCGTCACAGTCCACGTGCTTTCCCCCTTTAAAGGCAAATACCATCCAAAAGGCAGAACTGCCTCCTCTGTGTCACCACAATAAACACCTGGCAAATACGATTGCCGAAGTAAAAAGATGCAGTGCAATTCTAACAGCAGCATCAGCCACTTCTGTACTGTGAAGGGCTGAACATAGTTTTCCTTTCTCCCAGCAGACTGTACAGAACAACCAGGGTCATGCATTAGATCGGTTTTTTCCAAAGATTTCAGCTTTGCAATCTCCTGTTTTTCTGAACATAGAGACCTTCTTATAAAAGCTTATTGACATGGAGAAAATTGCTTAAATTTTTCTTTATATTTGCTAAATATTACAGTAAAGTATACTGGTTTGCTAATAGCTTGAGAACTCCATTTTTGATTTTGGAATCGATGTTATTAACTACCTCAGAAACAGAAAAAGCAGTTTAAAAATCACATTAATTCTCAAAAAGCTCTGCAAAGCAGACTTTCCTATTAAAAATGTTAGAAAGCAGAAAGGTTCTTGTCATTGTCTAAATGCAACTATTATGAAAGTGATTTTAAGAACGATCTGCATTGTAGTACAGTACAGATTAGTAAAACCCACCTGAAGAACTCCCACTGCATTGCTCCCTGTAAACACACAGTTCTGGTTTTGTTTTGGCTTAATTGTGCTGGTTTGCTTCAGCTTACTTTTTATCTTTTCCAGAGGTTATATTTAAGGTGGATCATGAGCTGTCAGCTAAGTCTCACCGAGATCTCAGCAGGGGCCTGGCTGTGATTAGGCACTGTTCAAGTCAGACCACAAAGCCAGGTCGTGTTCTCAGTTTGTATTCAGTGCAAGTAACCCACAGACACACACCCCAGAGAGAAATGTGGCCTTTGGCATGGACCAATTTGGCAAAGACAATTCTTTAGCCAGGAGAGAGGCAGGCACAGCAAACAGCAAGAAACAGGGAAGCTTTTATTCCTGAATCTATTCTCCACAAAGAACTTGGGGGATTTTGAGCATCTTCAGCCTGAAGAGCTTCTTTTTTCAGTTTTGATCTCTCGTACAGGTGGATTGCAACACTGAGGTGTCCTGCGACCAGCATGCCTGAAATTTTAAAGTGGACCATGGAGACACTGACATTGTGAGTAATTTCTTCTCACGTGGCAAAAACTATATCAGTCACATTTGGAATTTTTTCTTCCAAGGACCAGAAACAAAATTTTGAGTGAATGAAAGCAATATGAACAGCATGGTTGTATCAATCCTGATCCAACTATTACTGGATTCATTCACAGAGGTTTACACAACATATGAAGGAAAGGTATTTGTGGAAATCTACGTTTCTGATTCTCTTTGAAGAGCAACTAGTATTTCTTCACAGTCTAATTTCTGTACTGATTATTTGAGGGGTCATGGGAGAGATTAATGCTAAAATAAGGAGGAGGAAAAGAACAGACTTGAGGGGATGAATAGCAGCTGTGGTGAAGAAATCTACCAGACGGTAATTGCACAAGTCCTTAAATACCCAGAACTTAATCTGAAACCTTCTCTGGTGTAGAAAAGCATGTGACAGAAAGGCATCGTTTCAGCATCACCAGGAAGTCTTTTGTTCGCTTACACAGAGCCTCACTTGCTCAGGAGCTCACAGACAGGGCAGCACCTTTCAGCTCTAAAGAAGGTAATGGCACATGGTGGTACTAAGCCAACACCGACAAATTGAAAGCACAGCCAGACAAAAATGTACCACCCCTTGGACTAGTTTCCTACCAAGATCCACCTGCTAACTTTTATGTAGAAATATAATACAGTGTGCAATCCTTAAAAGATACCAGGCAACTGTAAATATACAGCAGGACATATTTTGTGCGTGCAGGTTAATTTTAAAAAACATTTTTTTGTTGGTGATTTGCTGAGAAAAAATGCCACAAAGTCTGATAAAATTAAATTGTTGTAAATTTAAAACACATGTGAAAATGCACGCAAGTTTAATACTTTTAAAGGAATAAAAGCCTGTGTCCACTTTTATTCTGAAACACAGTTTAATTTTGAAGATAAACATAAGTACATCCACTTAAAAGATGAGATCATAATGTCCTACGGCTAATAAATAAAATCAGACCCTTCTGACATCAAATAAAGGCTCTGAAAAAGGAGTTAATAACTTCACACAGTAGCAGTCTAACTATGACAGTATTTAAAATAAATACAAAATAATTTCTGTAGCTAAGAGCTAGGATTCTAAACTATCTGGTTTTCTGGCCAGTCCTTACATTCAAAACATTTTGTTCCGTGCAAAAGCGTGTACTCCTTTCTGAACTGCAAAGCAGTGTCTCGTATTTTGCTGTCATTCTCATGAGCCACCACCTGAGGGACTCAAGGACCCTTATGTCTTTGCTAACCAGATTTATACCCACGTTAAACCTATTGCTTATGTTAAAATGAAAACTTTTGGGAAAATATCTCTGCACTTTCCATCAGTAATGCTGGTAACACACGTGGAAGATCCTACTGCAGCAAATCAAATCCATCTGTTTATATTGTGAGATGATGTAAGTAAATGGTGGTAACTTACAGAGGAGAAAAATCACAAAATGGAAATTACTTTTTTTTAATGAAAATATTAACAGTGATAAACACCACAATTTTTCTTCTTCGTTTACGGAGAGGAAACTTTAATGTGTTCTAAGCATAGAACTGACATGAACAAATGACAATATGAATAGGAAATATCTGAATCACCAATGACAGGGGAAAACTTTACCTAGAGCTTTTGTGCTGTTTTAAAATCTAATATGACTATATTTGGAGGTGCTTAAACCCTACTCCCCGCTGAAGCTTCAGACAGAGATTTGTAAAAGTTAAGATTTTCCTACATAGTATCCATGCAAATCAAACTAAGGAATATTGACACAGGCAAGCTGTGAGCAGATGAACCCTTTTTCAGAATACAATTATAGACAATAGATGCCTAATAACAGCTGCAAGATCATGTGGGAATAATATCTATTTTTTCAGAAGCAGAATAGCCGTGCCAGCCAGGCACAGTGCAATACTGATGGAGTAACTCCTCTTCACAGTTCAAAAACAGTTGAGGAATTGCTGTACTAGATTGCATTATATGGCAAGGAAATGATCTTTGATTTCAAGTGTGTGTTCAAACAACTGATTTTTTTCTTTAAAAAGGCATGTTCCTAATTTGAATTTTCTAAATGTAAGTCAGATACGAGCAAGAAAAGGCAATACATAGTTCTCACCCTTAATCAGCTGGCTGACAGATCTTCTGACTTGCTAGTTCAGACTACAAACAAACAAACAAACAAACAAAAAAGGTGTCTTATTTTTTCTAGGATTTAAATTAGATTAGCTGACTTCAGGAAAAGAACATACTGTTTTCTCATTAAGACAAATGCAAAATATTCTTCCAAACACTGACAAAAGTAAAAAGACTTTTAAGTTGAAATCTTTTGGTCGGAGAGTAAAATGCAGCCAAAGGACTTGAAAGCGGAATTGAATAGTAAGCCAAACCAACTGGAAAAAGATGGAAAAGAACAATCACATAAGGATCTAACTGAAATATGATTTATATCTATGTATGTATGCATGAAAGTTATCAAAAAATAGAAGGACTTGCAAGTCTTACAATCCTTTTTGCGTAATCATTAATAGAAAGGCCCTTATGACACCTCATAAAAACTGGAGGATTTTAAATTTTTTCTACTAAGCTGTTCCCTCATTGTATAGCATGCTAGCAGAGAGAAAATGCAAGCACAGAGAGCTGAACCCTTTGCTTTGTTGTAGATAAATGAGTGAAAAATCCAGAAAAATATACAGCATGGAGTTCCTGCAGAGTTTCTGTTGTCCACAATTCTTTGCCTACATTGCTTACAATCTTTGGAATGCAGAAACTGCTGCTCGAATACAGCACCATGCACAGGGACCATGCTGTGGAGGTGTATGCTATGTAATATTAAACATTTCTGTGTTAGTAGCACTGGATAGTATCTGTAAAAACAAGGACCTAAAAGACAGAAGGATTGCTGTATTTCCCAATCTCAGTAAGTCTAAACTTCCTTATCCTAAGGCAAAAAGAAACACAGTTGTCATATCTATTGTCTGTAACCCCAAACGCAGAGAGGTGTTTGGAAATCCAGTGAAGTTAGAACTTGCCAACAGGTTAGTGTACCATGCTGTGGTGAGTGCTCTTTTACACTTCCAGGTACTAAAATGGAGAATATAGTGCCATTAAGACCAGAAAATTAGACTAGAAATTAGTAATTGCTGAAAACGATCTGTCAGTGCAGATCTGTTTAAACAAAGCTGGTATTCATCCACTGGGAAAAGGAAGTGCCATCTCCCTAATGCATGCACGCACGTGTGTACGTGAGAGGTATTTTAATGAGGAGAGTCATTAAAAATTGCTAAAGTTTAAAACAAACAAAATATTTATCCCGCATTCTCTTAGGGTATTTACCTGGGGCAGTTATCTAATAAACGTTATAAATAAAGCACTGCAGATGCTCTGTGGACACATGCTTCTTCAAGTACTGGCAGACCCGTAGTTTTTACAGAATGTTAAAGTACAGGAGAAGCAAAATCAGATGTGTTTGTGACATTAGTTTTTAATTATTTACTTATTTTGTTCCATTGGCTTTTCCTTGTTCAGCTGGCAAAGATTTGGCAATGTCTGCACCATCCATGTTAATGTTCTTACCCTGTAACTCTCATAAGCAGCATTTTAACCTTGCCATTTGTCTATTTAGGAACTTCCCCTTGCTAGTGTTATTTCTTTTGCTGATTATTTTGGCTGGATAAGGACTGCTGAATGCCTCCCAGTCAGCCTTTCACAGGATTGGGCCATTCCTTTGTTCTGTGGTAAGAACAAAAAACTTGGTCCACGTTCACTCCTTGAGGAATCTTACTTCACTTCACTATCTCCTCTGTAGGACAGGAAGCATCACCGTTTCCATTTTTTATTTCTTTCCAGATAGACAACTCCCTTCATGCTCGGTCAAGAGTTTCTCTGAGGTTCCTATGGATTGTATCCACACAGTAATATTTGCTTTATAAACAGAAGTATCCTTCTATTTTTGATGGGTTTTTTCACATAGTCTTTCACCTTAAGAAATACTCTTTGTAGCCTGCCTCATTAATAGATTATATTTATAGCTTCTCAAGCAATGACCAATATTCAGACAAATAACTTTAATATCTACAGGACCAAACACTATCTCCCTGCTTGAAAACTATGTGATTCAGAGAATTCCATTAATGTTCACATAGAGTTTAGTTTAAAAATCTTGGTTTCTTCTGCAAAACCTTTATGCTCAGCAACTGCAAAATGCTAGTTTTGTTTGTCCTTGCAAATTTTTAATTTTAGGGTTACTGAATCTTTGCAATGCCTCTTTAAATTACTTCATTTTATCTATCAAAAATTTCTGAAGGACATTACTCCTAGATGACACTTCCTAACCTTCATTACAGTTTACCTCCATCGGTTCACCTGTTCCCATAAATTTTCACTGACACCACCGTTATGCAGCCCTCTAAGTGAAGACCATAAAATCGCGGGGCTTCAAGGTCACTTCACAGAGGGGGTTTAGTTTGTTTTCCCTTCACCCTTCTTAGCTCCCACATAGGTTACTAGAGAAGCATCTTTACAGTTTCCATTAACTCGACTGCTAGACATGGGAAGTACAATATGAGGCAGCTGTGTCAAAAAGATGACGTTTTTTACCCAGAGTAGGAAAGACTGTATCAGGTTTTTGTTATTTCTCTTGAAAGATCAGTGTAAAGCCTATTTTCCCTTCTTATTGCAATTAACATTCTTCCTAAAACACAATCTGTTCTGTTCCTTCCACTCGCAGAAAGCTAATGCATGACTTCTTGTTTCCCACTCCTCTGGTGTAAAACATCACTCAGTTGTAACTATATATGATTAAATAGATCTTGGTCACACTAGAACCTAAACTACCTATCATTGCTTTGAGGGTCTGGCTTTTTTTTTTTTCCCCAAAAAATAAACGTAATATTTGTGCACACATGTATGCAGACATTATGAAAAAACCCTCTGTTTGCCTTTGGTTAGCGGCTCATTTATGATATTTCTTTCTTTTTTCAATTAATCCTTTGCCCTCAAGACTACACTTTGATCATACTCAAGACTTTGCTTGGACCATCAGACTTACAGTGCAGGAAAATTGCTCCCAGAGCAAACACTGAGAGAGAATGAGTACTTGGGAGAAAATGTTCAAAGAAACATGACTTAAGCAAAAAGATAAAGGAGGAAACTATCTAGGAAATGGCAGACAGAATTGAAAGAGAGGAAAAAAATGCATTTCTTCACAGACCTCTGAATCTGCCTAAAGTTTCCAGATTTATGAAACTACAGAACCAAAGTTAGCACAGTAAATCCTGCAAGGCTTCTGCCTGACTGACTGCTCCACATGAATTCTTTGATGCTTATAGACAGACAAGATTGGAAGAAACACTGACATATACACATATAGAAAACAGAGAAAAGAACACAACAAAACACACTTTTGCATGCCAAATCTTTTGTTTAAAGCATATAGGAGGTATAAAATGGAATGAAGGCAAGGTCATGGTTTCAGTACTGGTCTGTGTCTAGTTCTGGCTGCACAGTCCAGGAAGGACCCCACAGATTGGCTGAAGATGTAGGGTAACCACCAACGCAGTGGAGCTGCAGCCTTTGACACGGAAGGAGAGGTTGCAGGCCCAGGGCTGGTTCAGCTGGGACAGGAGGCACCCAGCAACATTCCTGGCATTGGGAGGAGTGTAGGGAGAAGATGCAGCCAGGCTCTTCACAGTGGTGCATGGAGGGAGGGTGAGAGGCACAACCTGCCAATAAAGGGGGGGTTCACACCCTGTCTGGGAGAAGCCCTGGGCAGCCCAGGCTGAGCCCAAGGCTGAGCCCATTGTTGAGCCTGCCTGGAGGGATCATTCATTCCTCAGTTTGCCATTCTGCGATTTATTACTGGAAAACAAGGTGGCGTACTTGAATCTCTCTCAACCCTAGGTTACTTTGCTCCCCCTCATCCCTTTACACAGGTTCTGGAAACAAAAACTGAATGAAAGAAACAGGAGGTTCCACGTTGTTATCCTTTCTTAATGATACCTCAATGGCAAGAAACAAATCACCTGGACTCGTTTAAGCAAAGCACAGTAATTAAACTAGGCAGCAAACTTGCAAGAATATGTAATTATCCTCCTCTGAAATAACTAATTTAGTAAACAAAACTTTCACAAGTTGTGTGGCAAGAATCAGAAGTCTCCATTTTATGGCATAGGAAGAGTCTGAGCAGCTGAATATAAAAACAAATAGACAGAAATGATTCTCCAAACAAAGCATAATGCACAAAGTCAAGCTCTGATTCTACATTTATTATGCGTTGTACACCTTTATGAAGAGAACCTCAAGGATCAGCACAGGCATTGTACATTCGGTTATAAATATGTCATTTGAGAAAATTTTCCTCTGTCTCACAAGTAGACACACATATATAGACACAGACATAAACACATATTTATACATACATGTGTTTACACCCATGTGCATATTAGTCTTTCTAGGCAGATGTATATAAGACAGCTCCTTAAAGACAGCCCTTAGATGATTCAGAAAATTCATTATGGCTGGGAATTGGGATAAAATCATGGTATAGATATTGGCACACCTGCCCTGAATCAGAATGGGGTTTTGCTGAATCCTCCACCAGGTAGTTAAGGCAGTAATACAATTGCTGTGCACTTTCCAAGTGAATGTGTCGACAAGGTATGTATATAGATAACTAGTCACAAAAATGTTTCAAAGTAACTGAGAATCACAAATGTGAAAGGCCTTTCCTTATAGGTGTAGTAGTTTAATTACTTAGAGAATACTGATTTTCTGCAGATTGTCTCATTCTAGAGGTATTACCATGTGATGTAATGAGACATTAACTGCTAAAACCCTTTTCTCCCACTCATTTCACTGTACCTGCACATTCACTATGTGCACAAAGAAGGTATGGTTGAGTCTAGCTTATGCCACTACCCCATCAAGCAGGACAAGAAAAACTGATATTGAGTAGAGCAGTCTTAAGCCTGTCACATAAGAAATTAGAGACATAACCACCAGCTAGTTGGATTACCATTTGAATGAATTTTTAAAATCCATTCTGGCATCCTTCTCTTCTGGGCTGACTGATGCATATTTTAATCCAGTCTAAGATGTTAAGGTGCTATAAAACCTCACAAGAGAAGCAACAGTTCCCTTTGAATTTAGTTAGCATTTCATTATAAATAAACCAGGCAGACTGAAACCTGTGCTAAGTCTTAACACGCATTAGCAGATGTCTTGTTGTACAGAGATGTTAATTCTGCTCAGCACTCCTACCCCAAAAGGATAGAGAACAACCCGCAGCTGCATATATTATTTTATAGACAGCTATGCACAGACACCTTTTATGTCATTCTCTTTTTAATTTGTTTTTCCAGAGTCCTGATTGCTAGCGAGGTCATTTGGTTTTTACCCTGCTCACATGTTTGTGCTTACTTCTGTGTGTTTGTATGTGCACATGTACCTTCAGACAGCCCAGAATAGTCTTAGCTGCATTTAGAAGGATACGTGAGCCCAGCCCACCGGGATCCAAGTCCTGGTGAGCATCATTTTGTGGAATGAAGAACGGGTGTGTGTGCCTCTTCTCCTCCTGACAGCCTGCCCAACACCTGCAGGGGCCTCGGCTGTGCACCAGCTCTGGGAACAACAATCTGTTGCAGCGACAAACACAGAAGTGTCTGAGCCATGGCTGTTATTTTCATCTAGTTTATCACATTTGTTATAAGAAAGACAGGGATTGTTAATGTAATCTGCTGACAAGCCAAGAGTGTACCACTGAGCCAATCAAAAAGAGTTGCCAGCAGAGTGATTTCAGAAAGGTCCAAAACAGTTCCTAGGAACCTGGAATACCGAAGAGATTTCCAGGCAGAAAATTACTGACCACAGGAGAGAGGGGAAAAAAAAAACCAAAAAACAACAAAACAAAACGAATCAAAACAAAACAAAAAAGTCCAAAGCTTTACTTGTTTCCAGCTCAAACGTTCAAGTGCCTGAACCCTCAGAATTGCACATGTGTAGACTGGTAAAAAATACGTTCTGTGAAAGGCTTTATTACTACTGGGAAAAATAAAAAATGTCAAGTAAAACATAAATACTGTAATATCATAAGCATCAAGTCATCGTAGTTTTTAGAGATGCCATCATCTTATGTCAAGGATATGCCATTTACTTCACAGAACTGTATCGAGATGACTCAGTGACTCATTCACCTACTATTCACAAGCATTCTTTTTATTTATTAGTGTTTATGAATTTAGTTACTAGTTGGAGAGTTGGGTTTTTTTGATACAAAACACAGAGCCTTCTTTTGAATAGCATTATTTCTTCACACTCTTATATTCAGATCAGTTTATAGGAGTAATTTTTTAAGAAGAGGACAACTAAGATAAACATGACAATACTAAGCCAATACTTCTGCTCCACTACTTGTAAAAACCTGCTTGTCTGGATTTTTCAATGGTGATTTTGTTCAAATGCACTATGAAGGATGTAGCCTACTGATAACGAAGTCATGTTGAGTTTTTTACTTGGACAAATCCCATAGCATTTTACTGTTGCTAATCCTCTGGCCTTTCAGATGAGACACAAAAGTATGACTATTCACATAAACACAACTCAAAAATTAGATAATTCACAAATTAGGACTTAAATGCAATTTCCAGATACAGCCCATATTTTGCAGCTATCTTGGAATGTTACAGAAGACATTATACACACAGAGCTACTAAAATGGACTAAGCTGGTAACTTGAGAAGAAGTTATGTGAGTTGTTTTTTTTTTAATCCTTTTACTTTTAGGGAAGAGAATATTTTTAACATCTAGGCAGAACTGACTAAACCACAAAAAGAGGCTTTTCTGTTTAAAATAGAAATATTTTTGTTTTCCTCAGATACCTACTTTCCTGCAGTTCAACCAAAACAGAGTTTTTGAAGCTCTGTTATAAATGCCTGATAATTGTGGTTGGAAATAGGCACCATTCTATAACTAGAACAGGAAGGCTGTTTACGGCCATTGCAGCAAAGCATTCCTCTGAGAAACAGGATAATAAAGCAAATAGCAGAGGGCTTTAGCAAGAGGACATCTTCATTCAGAATTTATAGTGTTATTTAATGTCTTTTGTTTTACAGCAGGCAAACAATGTTCTTTCCATGCCTGATTAAGTTGGCAGGAGCTTAGTTTAGTATCTTGTTCTCTGTTTCAGCCAAAACAAAAAGCATTTGTTCTTACATATGGAAAATGAAACTTTTACTTCTGATTCCCTCTCAGTGGAAAAATAATTTAGCAATTCAGCTACCACATCTATTCAACAAAGAGTATGAGAAAAAAACAAAAGTATGTTTGTAACCTCAATGAGCTTTCACAGCAAAATAGCTAAGATACCTATTTGTCCTATTCTCCTTCCCTCTCAAGCTTATTTAATTTACCCTTCACAGATATTTCCTTTAACTTCCCAACCAAAATTTTTCCCCCAGCTTTTCTAAAGGGCTTTTGGGCACTGAGCATTCCTTAATGGCTTGACCTTACCTTGAATCAGTCCAAAGGAGCCCACCAAGAAAACTTTACTGATTCCTCATTCTTTAATACACACACACACACAAGTATATATATAACTTTTATTTTGTCTGCAAAAGGTGCTAAATGTTCCTTCTGCATTTCAGCTTTATACCTCTAAGCATGAAGTTTTGTGCTTGTTATGTATAGTCTCAGCTCCTCTTTTGAGTTAGTAGCTTTATACCACTTAGTTCTTAATACTAGATGAGGACTTCACTGTATTTCACTTAGAGCAAACAAACAAGCTTAGTGTTAAACAGCGTACATTTATCCCCTCCTTGGACTCAGGTAGATTACTGGTTATAATCTAATCAACAGAGAAACAAACAAGAAGATGAGTGAGGAACAAATGGCTGTTTCCCTGAAACTCTGGGCAATACAGTTTGAACATCCATTCATTTGGGTTATAAAGGTGGTAAAATGCAGGAAAATTATTAGGAAAGCATGGCTGAGAGAAATTTCCTGGGTCGTTGAACTTGACCTTCCACTGACCTTCTCCTGTTATGGATCCTCTTTCATATTCAAGCTATAAATGTTTCTCTTATATCACCATAGGCATTGCAGCAGGTTTTTAATTTGTCTTTGCCTTGGAGGACTTACTTCCTCTCTCTGTAGTCCTGGCAGTTTTCTAGATGTGCAGCAGAGGCAAGTGACTTTTACACACCTTTTCTGACTGTTGCTCTAAGTTATGATGGCTTTCAGAGTCACAGTGAAGTTGAGACCAAGCACCTCAGTGCCCAGATGCACAAACGTTCAAACTGAGTGAGTAGGAAGCAATTGAAATCTGCCATCACCTATGGCTGTTCCTTGTTTAGAGTAGATTCTGCAGCTTCACTACAAGTCTTAGCATAATGTTGTTACGTAAGAAATTGTTTGGCAGGTCTACCGCAAGGGATTGAACTGATTTAGCAGAGGTTCTGGGATATCAGAGTTGAGAAAGTTTTGACAAAAAGCCATGTTCAAGCTCCTTTTACTGTTACATAAGCCATCTTCTATTTCTTCTATAGGTGAAAAAGCTACATGTGACATCAGCTGTTCAAGAATACATTTTTCCTTAATTGAAGGAGATGCTGCCAATAATATATAGGAGCCTCTTTCCTGTCACAGTCTGTTGCGTTCCAAAAACTCTGCTGTGACTTCTACATTTCTTAATAAAAGGAACATCTGAAAAAAGACAAGGGTTGTTTTTTGTATCTGTGAACGCCTTAGGTTGTCCCTTTGTTATTTCCTAAGCAAAGAGACACATGTGGAGCCAATCCAAGTATTTAAGAAAACAATATGCAGTTCATTCACATGTATGTACACAATAGCAATATGCTTGTGCTGTTGTGAGGATTAAAAGGACAAGATAATTACATCCTGTCTAGCATGCTGATAAAAATACATTTGTCAAAGGAAAAAAAAAAAGGGTAACATGTGTGATAAAATCAGAAGGGTCCCGGAATAAGCCATTGGAGACCTGAACTGAGGACACTTGATACAACTGAGTCAATACTGTCTTTGTTGCTTTTAACTTTCATTTTGCTATCTATATGAATAGAAGCTTTTTCTATAGTGGGGTAGCAATGGCACTAGTAGTTGAATTTTCTGAGATCTCTTTCTTTGTATTTAATAAAGGAATTCCTTTATAATTTTCACTTTTGAGGGCAGGACAGAAATTATAAAACTGGAATTTCTCTGTGAATATCAACCCTTCCCTTAAAGATGAGAGTGATTATATTCCCTTTTTCACAGGCAGTCAGGTATTAGAATTATAGGCCCTTATTGATTATCTGTCTAAAATATTAGACAAAAGGTTACACAGTGCATGTATAAAGCAGGAGAAAAAATAAGCAAGATTTAAGGCAAAATTCCCTTTTCCTTCCCTACACAAGGAGCTGAGACTGTGAAAATTCACAACCTCACCCAAAACTCAGTTTTAGTAAATTTCTTCATGAACATTTATCAAGAAGGGAGAAATTTCTCAGACAGGAGAACTCTAGAAAAATAAGGGTAATACAAATGAAATGCAGAGGAACTCTGACAGCAAATGCAACCGGTCCTGCTGCTAAACTGCCAGAGTACATCACTGCAGGTGCTGGGCAACATACACTAAGCAGCTGGTACCACATCCCAGCCTAATCTTGGTGCCAGCCTCAGGGCAGTGATCTGAAATAGCAGCTCACATACTACACCTCTTGCAGTACTAAGACCAAAACATCTTGCCTGTATCAAACTCTGCTGGGAAGAAATAGCTTTCATTCCATCTAAAGTCCCACAGGCTACACACTAAGCAAAGAAACAGAGTCCAAGCCTCTGCTCTTCATGAAATGAGAAGAAACTGTATGGTGCCACTGACAGTGTGTCTGGCCTGCTTTTCTCTCCTTGCCAAAGCAATGGTGTCATCAGCACGTTTGGGAATGGCAGCAAGGTCCAAAAGTGAGTTCATTTATATACATTGTACAAGGCTTGCTGATAAAAGCATACATTAGAAGATTGTGAGTTTGTTCCATCAGATGAATACAGCATAGTGAGGATCCTGTTTTTCACAGTTTCAGTGGTTTACTTCAGCTCTTCAAGCCTCTACTCAGCCCAGCCACACCATCCACCCTCCATGAAAACCAAATTTCATACTTGAAGAAAACAAGACATGGACAAGCTAAAATGTTGTTGCACAGAAGGTTTGCAGCAAAAAAGAACTCGACACTTTGGGTTTCCGAGTTCCATTCTGCTTCCTCAGAGTTACAGGACCATTTTTCTTAAGGACACAGCATCTGGAAATGCTTCATCTTTGATGTACAAATTGTTGCAGAATGTTTCATATTATAGTAGGCAGAGGGCTTAATTATCTTTAAGACATTGGCACCAGCATAACTATTCCAGTTTAATCAGATTTACTTCTGAATTATGCCACTAAAACATCAGCATGTCACCAGCTTTGACTTAGGATGTAGTTTAGATTTGATTACCCACCATCTAAAAGCCTGAGGTTTTTATAGCCTTTAATGTAAGACCTTAAAGATTATTTTTGTTTGTTTTTTTCTTTATGTATTTAGGCTTCAGAGAAAGGCTTCTTTCATTAATTGCTTGGAAGATGAAAAAACTGTTAGTATAGCTAGCAATAGAGGCAGCAAAAAAGTGGGACATTGTCACTTGTTAGCTACAAAGCAAAATTTAGAAAATCATTTTAAGATAAGATTAGACAAATAGAAGTATAAACATAATATCCATCTGCAAAGTAAACCTCTTTCTGCTTACAAACATAGTTTCACAGCATTGTGATGTAACTAAACATATAATATATGTGTGATAATAAAATAAAAATTTTTCTGAGCTGAAGGCTGTCTGGTCATCCTTGATCCTACTGCTAATTTCGCTATTAAACCCAGAAAGCTCAGTAAGCAGTGAATATTTGTCTAATAATATCCTTTATTAGTAAATCACATAGCATATCAAACATAATTTGTGTGTATCTCTTATGAATGTATCCCATATCACTGAGTGCCACTTTAGTTATACAGAATACAACAGAGTAGAATGTTTCAGCTGGAAGGGAACTAACACCTGATCATCTAATCCAACTGCCAGTGGCATAAGTCAGTCGCCTTCCTTACAACTTAGAACATTTATATTTCTGTTATATATCCTCTCGCTCACCTGCCTGCCAGCCTAAGTAATCCTACTCCTTTTAATCTCTTCTCTAAACAGACATAGTCTCCTGTGGCTGTGTAATTTGTGCCATGGGAACAGAGGGAGAGGAGCAGACAGTGCCTTTTTGACCAGGGCAGCTCCTCTTGCTTTTCTCCCAACAGACTTAGATGGCTAGGACAGAATAAAAAAAAAAAAAANNCGAGGGGGAGGAGGGGGGAATCCTTCTTAGTGCCAGTCACGAGGTGATTAGGAACAGTTCTGACGTGCTGAAGTGCGTGCTAAAAATAACAACAGATAATACTACCAGGACTGATAGGGACTCTGGGTGCACAGAACACCAGAGCACCAGTTTTCACTCAAAAACAAATTAAGAGAACACATAAAAATTTGCCAACTTGGAAGTGTCTTAAAGAAAACAATTACTTCTCTGGATCAGTGCGTGTGATTGCACGTGTTCAACTGCCCACCCTCACTCATAAGTAGTTGAAAGAAGGAGAGCTTCTAATCTTATTCTAAGCACAGATAAGTACATAGTCTTCATTAACAAGTTTTTAAAGCAGGGATAAACTTGGCCATTATGATTAGCAACTTGGTGGAAATGGAGAGCAAACTGACTTTGTCTTTGAAATATATGCTGCGACTCACCTGGTTGTTGGTTCAAGTTTCAGATTAATTAGAGAAGTAAGTTCCTGAAGTACTCCTGAAAAACAGTCTTCCCTACAGGAATTCTTTCAGTCCTTTTTTGGTGAGGGTCAACTGGCTTGCAGGCAGTTCAAAGTCTTGTATTATATTCAGGTCTCAAGTTTCTAGCAAAACTGAATTCCTGGAGTCTGTTGTGTAATGCACTAACACAGTTTCAAAGTACTCCTTCTCACATATACCTCGACTCAACACGAGACCGTGTACCGCAGAGTTAGGCAGTGAAACAGCTGCAGTCGGACACAGGACATGACAGAAGAGCATAATTCCAATTTAAAGATATGTAGAAACGTATGTAGATATACAGAAATATGTGGAATATTCAGGAATCTTTAATAAAAGAAATGCAGACAAAAACTCTCTTGTTTCCTTACCAAAACATTCATGAAGTCAAAGTCATTTGGTTCCTATAGAAATGTTCCTTAGTGCACTGCCCATATAAATTACAGCAGACAGATCAGTAAGTCAGTTTCTTAAGAATGTATTAATTGTCAGAGGAAAGTGGCATAAATCTAAAGAGACTCAGAGATTTTTGAGGTAATTTCACTGAAGTTACCATGCAATTTCTTTATAAATAGCAACAAAAATTACATGAATCGACACCTAAAATGATGGTAACTCAACAGAACAAAAGGACAACCCTTTAAACAGTTAATCTACATATGAGACAACGTACCTGTTTAGCTATCCTGCTTCAGATGTCTGCTACAGACAGAAATCCCTCCCTAAACTCCACTGTTTGAGTAGCTTTTAACTGTAGAGGGAGGCAATGGCCACTTGCTCAGATGTAGATGTCTACACCACAGCAAACTGTCTCCACCATATAAATCCCTCCCTGTGCACTGCTGAGAATGAGCGAGAGCAACGTTTTTGTGCAACTTTTCTTCCGGTCTGTCTCCAAGAAAAATAATCAAGTGAAGTTGTAGGACCTGTAGTGATTGCTATTATTAGACTATCACTGTGGGATTCACCATGGATTATTCTCAATTCTATCTCAAGAACAAAATAAGCAAACCTAAGAGCTTCTGGAAAGTAAAGTCATAAATACTATCCCGTTGTCAAAACATTCCTCCACCTCAGTTGTTTCAAACAAGATTTAGTATCTCTGTTTCAAGCAGTGGTTGTATTAAACTTACAGTTTGAGACAGCCAAGCCCATTACCATTCCAAAGAGGACTGAATATACCAGCGTGTTAAGCGCAGTGAGCTAAGTCCTAGTTTAAAATGCTATGCATTATTGTTTAATTCCGAGAGTGGCTTGGAGTAAAGCAACAAAATGTACTGTACTGCCAAAAACCACATATATCGAAACCAGTACTGCCCCAAAAGTGAGGATTCAGCTTCCAGGTGAGGAACCGTAATTTCCTATAATGGTCTTAAAAAGTTGCCTCTGGTTGTCTGATCACATCTCCTACTGCTAAGTATCTACTATTCTTTGACACTAGAACAGAAAGAATTCAA
The DNA here is from genome assembly GCA_013397845.1 of Melanocharis versteri. Classification (NCBI taxonomy): domain Eukaryota; kingdom Metazoa; phylum Chordata; class Aves; order Passeriformes; family Melanocharitidae; genus Melanocharis; species Melanocharis versteri. The sequence continues at coordinate 1,003,390 of VZTG01004423.1, forward strand.
CTTCTTAAAAGATGTGCTGTGCCTTCAAATATGTTTTTAGATCTGATTATGACTGGATGAGACACTTCTAAAGGTAAGAATGCTGTGCAGCCTAATTACGTAGATAATTTTCATTTAAACATTAAATCAGTAATTAAAGAATTCACACACTTCTCATCCAAGCATGGATTTGAGCTGTCTGGAAATTCTTGTTGAAACAGCATTTTTCTCAAAAAGGCCAAATAATCCCAATCAAAATTTTCGATAGAAAATTAACAGTTTTAATAAAAACTTAACTAGAAATAGAGGCCAAATATATTTTTTTTTATTAAATAAGAAAAAGGGGGAAAGGGTGGGCAAGAAAAGAATCAGCTCCGTGTATGGTATGTCATCAGTATAGGAAACCCAATCTACCACCTTCATTCTCCTTCAGATGAAAGGTATAGCCTCTAAATTTTACTTTTTGTTCCAGTTGTTAAATATCTTGGAGTGAGTCTCTGATTGCACTTTGTATGTTTGCAATAAATAATAATACTGCATTCACTGAGTATGTATCTGTTTATTTCAGGTATGCCACAGCAGGGAATTCAATCTTGTCTTATACTTCCCTGGATATGAGCATAACATGCTGCTACATAACATAAGTTTCTGTCTGCCCATCTGTGAGCCATCTTCTCTGTCTCTCAGCCTCCCACCCTCCCACAGCCGCCCTTTTCAGTCCTAAGGGGTAAATAAACAAAAACAGAAATAATTTTCACCGATCTGAAGTAGAAAGTACTTGAAGCTTGGGAAATTTACAGAAGAAAACCAAATTAAAATCCACAAGATGTGTAAAAATACTTGCAAAATCTACATACTGCTACCTTTTCTAAAGTAAGCATTTCATGATTTTTAGCCACTATATTTTCCTGTGTCTCCTACCTACTCAGCTCAGACAAAACCAAAGATAGGGGTATAGATATAATAAGATCACAATTTTGGAAGGCTTTTGGAGACTTCCCTTTTTCAGAACAAATGACCTCTCTGTTCAGTGTAAGGCTTGGCATGAGGGGACCGGCACTTCTTAGTTGCAGATTCATCTGCAGAACATTGACATTAAATTTTACTGAAATCAAAATTCCTATAATGTACTTTTTGCGGTACTTCAGGAACTCAGAGTTCCTATGCCTCTTAATTCTTAGTTGTTTTATATATATACTTATATACTTATATATACATAAATACAAATATAATTGTTTTTCATCAGGGAGGGAAGCTTTCATAATTGCTGTTCTGTGCATTTATCAACACTTAAGGAAAGATATTTTATGACACTTTTCCTGCCTGGCAGGAGGATTCAGCACAAAACAGAAGTGCTAATGAATTTACTTTCAGCAATAGTGCTCAGATTTCCTGGGGCATGCTCTTGTGCTTCAGACATGGACTGCACGTGTACCACACACTGCAGCACTGGGCAGAGGGATATGATCCACATAAGTTATTTTAAGAAATATTAGTTTGAAAGATAGAGGTAGTCACACTGATGCCTTCAAAATCTGGAAACAAAACAACACATTTTCAAGACAATATTAATATAAGAAGTAATACAAAGGCAGGTCTTAAATTGGAGGCCTCCATGTGCGAATATGGCAAAATGCACATGTGATACAGGACTTCTACAATTTTATAAGTTTTAAAAAATTAGGATATTTGACAACAGTGGCCAATTAGAAGGGCAGTTACGTAAGTAATCCCCCATTTTGGTTCTGCCCCATTTGAACATCCTGCCCCACCCCAAGTTTCTAGCCCCACATGTATTATTTCTAGGATACATGGTAAAAGAAAATAAGACATCCTTGGCTAAAGAGGCAAGAATAAATAATATTTCATGGATGTAGCATAATATGTTTTAGAAGGCTAGCTATTGTTCTAAAATGTAGGGGAAAAGGGGTAGGAAAAGTATTGGGAGTTACAGCTGTGTATTAGAAATCTACAAAGCTACAAATATATAAAAAAATACATAGAAAGATGAGGCATCAACACAATGAATTAACCTGCTTCTTTTTCAGAGAGAGTTTGATTATGTTTAAAGCCTTTTACATTATGTTGTCATGCATGTTGTGGATATTCCGACAATGACTACTTAGGCCAATATTCTAAAGGTGTACTCAAAGCTGCGGATTCCTGTTCCATTTGTTGCAATGACAGAATTATATTTTCCTTTTCAGTCAGAAACCAAAGGAGATGCACTCAGTCATGCTTTCCCTTAAATGACAGTCTCTTTTCCTTCTTTCTGTTGAAATGGGTATTTCCTTGAATATTTTTCCTCACTGGGCTGTCTTCAGGAACAGAGAGCTTGTCAAATACAACCCCTACTGCTATATGACATTATTAAACATAACTTTCCTTTCTTCACTAGTTATGCCTCTGGGAAATACTTATGTATTGAATTTCAGCAGACATCATCCAATTTCTCTAGTTTGGTAGATCATCACACAAAAGATGATTAATTTAAAGTTAAATGCTAGCAATATCAAGATAGGCTTTTTGTGAAAATGAAATGAAAATGTATCCAGCTACTAATTGTCTGAGCACTCTGCAGTGCTTATAAACACATCTACAGCTGATTAGGTAGGCTGGTGTGGAACTTCTCACAAGCCATTGTTTGGAAGGCAAAATTAACCTACAGCAGTGCATGCTATTTAAGCTTGAGAAGCAGCAGCCTTGACAAAATGAAAATGTTTTCAGAAAGTAGCCTGAACAGGCTTCACATTGCTGAGAATGTGCTCAGGCTACATTCCGAAAAAATTTTCAGAAGTCTGCCAGAGGCAAGACTGGTTTAAATTTTGGCTTAGGTCTCTAACTGAATAGATGCCATAATTATAGGTACTGTAAGAACAGGCAATGTATCTGAGGTATACAGCACTGCCCCAGTGTAATACCCCAACACTCTTCCAAATTAGATCTGCTACTACACACTGTAATATCTATTGTACTTTAATTTCAGTAGCTAACTAGGCATTACTTTGAAATTACACCACCTAACCAAGAATTCTTCAGTGCTAGAAGAAATTGTATACCATAGGAATACTACACTACTGTATTGTAGTAATAAAGAAGGAGAAGGAGAAGGAGAAGGAGAAGGAGAAGAAGGAGAAGGAGAAGGAGAAGGAGAAGAAGAAGAAGAAGAAGAAGAAGAAGAAGAAGAAGAAGAAGAAGAAGAAGAAGAAGAAGAAGAAGAAGCATACAGGGAATTTCTGAAAAAAAATTACAAGCAAAAGTATATCTAGTAATAGTTTTCCTAATCTGGTATTTAAAATAGCCATAAAATCTGCTCACAAAGCTTTGAGTGACCACCCTGATGTAGGAAAGAGAAGCGTTGCATATCTGGATCATAGCCTTAATATAGAAAGCATCTGAGAGTATATTTTTAACATAGTCTAAAGCATAGACATTCAACCTTTCTTTTTCCGAACAAAGCACTCATATAACCCAGGCATACTTTACATATGAAGAAAACAGCTATCCCAAATGCTAAAACACTGAGGGTCAATTTCAATTACATCTTAACTTAGAGCATGTGCCTTCAAATATTTTTTCTTTCCTTACCTAACTAGTTTATGTTTGTTAGTAATAGTATGGATGTAAGCATAGAGCACCTAGTTTTCTTTTAGCTTGAAATGAGCCTAATTTCATAAAAGATCCTTGAAGTGTCTCTACTGTGTAGTGTATTAGTCACCCTATCTTTTACAGATTAAGCTCTTTGGCATTATAGGAGAAATCATCTGCTGCATACTGGCATCAAGCAAAAGCAGATTCATAAACTCTGCCCTTAATCTCTCTTTCAGTTTTCTTCCAATTAGAAACAATCTTTTGCTGATACTCTAATTAATACTTACACATTAAAATATTAGGCATTATAGCAGAAATCATCTGTTATATTCTTGTATAAAGCAAAACTAGGTTTGTAAGCCCTTGCCCTTAATCTTTCTTTCAATTTTCTTCCATTTAAAAAACATCTTTCCCCAATACTCTAATTAATGCAAATGATATTCATGATTAGTTAGTATTATGCTAATCTGAGCCCCAAATTTCCCTAAATCTACATGGTGTTGTCTGAGTACCAGATTGCTTTGGGTTCCTAAGTAAAATTACATTAGCCTGCCAGCTGTACAAAACACCATGATAGAGTAGAAATCCAAGCAAATCATCAAGATTACATTAGTTTTGTTTCTTAATGAACAACTGTTTGCATTAGGGATTACAGACAAATTATGATTTTCCTCTCTGTACCCAGGCAGCCAGGCATCTGTTGAGAAGTTTCATTTTTTTTCCTGACTAAATAGATTGAGGAGAGCTAAGACAGAGAGACGAGTCTAATATTTCATGTAATTGAATTTTTTCCATCACAAAGAAATCAGCACTCTGGGGCTCACTGCTAACCTTGAATTCTCTCTTCCGCTCCAGCCTGGAATGCAGGAGAAACCTGAGCAGCTTTTTTTTCAGAAAGCCATCAGTCACCCAGTTTCTCCCCTCTTCCTACAGGAGCAGATTATGTACTTTATAGTCATACCTGCTTGCTGTTACACTTCAAGCCTGTTTCCCAAACCGTGCTGCCGCAATTCCTGCTGCTCCGATCTACAAACAATGTGCCGCCAAAAAGCATCATGTGTGGAAAACAGAGTATCGGGCTCATGCCTGCCTGAGTTAACAGGGAAACTAAACCAGGAAAGCTGGGTGATAATGAACATGGTACCACCAAGACCGCTAATCTTTAAAGCACAACAGCGAAGCACAGCTCTGTATACATAGACACTTTAGCAGCCTGTTCAAGTTTGTCCCTGTTTCATGTCAAACTCCCGTAACCTGCTCGTTGTTATGTTCTGCTTGATTCAATTATGCTCCTAGTGTACCGGTTTACTCATTCTTCCATGCACTAATCTCATCTCCAGATCTCACACTGTGACAGCTCATTATTGTTGGCAAAAATGTGGGACGCTGATAGGAAAAGAAAGGCTCTGAGACATTCATCATTGTGTATCAAGACCTCCTGATTACAAGATACAAGTAGCGAGTTAACTGTTGAGCAATCTGTAGAATGCAGGGCAGTAAAGTGTGGGTAAATCACCATCCATATCTTGGCTGACAACACAAAGTAGCAGCAAAATAATTCTGCACAATTTCTTTCCTGGTGTCAAAACCTATTTTAATATTACAGCTCACTCCTGGCCTATCAGACCAATCAGATGTATAAAAATGCGTACTGAAGGGCACTGCCACTGTTGTGGAATTTACGAAGAAACCTTACCTGAATATCCTCCAGAACACAACCTTCTTTTCACTTCATTCAAGTGATCAATTTAGGCAGTTTTATTTAAGTTTAGCAACAACATGAGAAGTAAAAAAGTAAATTAAACTGACAATTATCTTTTCTATTTATAGTCAAAATGAATATTTCAGATTTTCTTCTGTACTTTTTCAAGTTTCTTATTGCAAACTACTGCAGAAAAATACCACTCTAGATCTGATGTTATATGCTGTCAAAAGGAAACAAATCTAAAAATATCTGAATATTAACTCTACAACAAATGCTATTAAGACTATCGTGTTATAAAAGTCATTTGAGAGCTTATGGAAAAATGAGTGACTTCCAAAATGCTTTGGAAAAATTATTTATTAGGATACCTGGTCTGAAACTGGTGAGCTGCAATTCTGTCTTCACTAGGTCTTATTAGACGCAGCAGTTTAAATCGGAGCAAGATGAAATCAGGCCTTTTACTCCAGAAATTGCCTCAGAGCCAATTCAAGTGTTTTCTCCTCCATGCTTTTCACATACTGTACTACTGTATGTATATTATTTTACTGTTGACGATGTGTATGGAAAATTAAAATAGCCAATAAAATTAGTCAAGGAGGAGACAAGCTTCACATCAGATACCAGGAAACTTCTAATTACACATCAGGATCATTTGGGATGTAGAGATTGACAAACGCAGTATCAAAAATACGAGGGAAAATAGCATGTAAATAAAATCATTCACTCCAAGAACTAAAAGTGTCTTTCAGAGTTAAAACCCTCTACAATTTCTGCTGTGGTAAAAGGCATCAATAAGGCAATTAAATGGACCCAAATAATCAATATGCTACTCAGTGTAGACACTCTGTCAGTTAATGATACATCAGTTTGCTTATTGATTTGTGCAAGAACACTAAAAATTAATTATATTCTTCCCTCTCACTTTTCAGTGAGATAACTTGACATAATTGTAGTAGCACTATGGAAAAACACATCTGGATGAAGTGGTCTGAAGATCACTGTATGATATTAACTTCAAGTAGACTTTCCAGTAATTCAGAACTTCTCTGTGATTGCTATTAACATATTCACATTGCACACACTAAAGTAAGATTTTACACCAATTATTTGGGCAGGAGCATTAACCATAGTGTAATTTTACCTGAGAAAGAATAAAATAACTTCTCCCTTCTCTCACTGACAAATACTCCTCATCTAAGGTAGTCTCAGGCTTAAAAGAAACTCATAATGTTTTCCCCTCTGGAATATTTTCCAGGTTCGTAATTAATTTCAGTGAAAATAATAGATTTTTATGACAAGTCACAGCATGAAGTTGGAGCAAGACACATCATTAATCGGATTAACGTGAAAAGCATGCTGGTGGAAATGAACTGAAATTGCTACTCAAGACTTCAGTAATAATTCGAATTAAGCAAATGGCTAACTGAGTTCAGATTCTGCCCCAAGATTTCCAACCTGTCTCTCAAACTTGCTAATTATCAGTACCAAGGATAGGAAACGCTTGGGCTTTAGGACTGCATTATACCCTTGTAGAACTGAGATTCAAGCCCAGGTGTAAAGTGAAAGCCAGTGTGGCTGCTGCTGCTGCCTCTGCCATGGTTGTTGGGTGGATAAATGGCAGCCTTTGGGTCAGATCCATTTAATACCGTCTCCTAATGTTGGGCCTGTGAAAGTGCACTCAAAAACAAATTTGATTGGCAGGCTAATAAACCTGACAATATATTTATACAGACTTATGTGGAATGTATTCTCCTTTCTTAGCATGACAGGGCTCTACATTTCTGCTCTAGCCAGGGAGACGACAGCTCTGCGAAAGCAGTGGCTGATGTTAAACAGACCACAGCAATATTGTGGCCAGCAGACAATCAACCACCTTTTCCCCCCAGTATCCTCAAGGATTCCACTGAGAAAGCCTTGATTTACAAGCACTCATGTAGGAACAGTATTGTGGCTGGGACGCTGAGGCAGTAAACTCTGCTTAAGAAACATCAGTGTATCTGCAGAGATGTTCTGAGAGATAAAAATCCCATCAGACTTCCAGGATGGTGCAACAAACCTCCGTGGTTTCTGAAGCTTTATTAACTTTTACTGTCAGGTAGCACGATGATGCCTTCATGCACGGAATGAGCACAGTCAGTTTTATCTGGTGAAAGAGTCTTTTTTAATACCCTTTAACAGGTGATTTTTAAAGGTGTTATAAAAGCAGAGTTTCTAAAACATGAAAAAGGTAGTTAGTGCAAACAAACACAAGTCTGCCAGAGCAAATGGAATATGACTGGTTAAATGGGACAACTTGGCAGTTCCACAAAAGAAAGATGAGGCATTTCAAGTATTTAATGGGTTTAGTTTAAGGACAAGGTATTAAAGAATTCAGTTTGATCCTCTATTTGTTTTTAAGGGAAACTTAGCTCCCATATTGTATCCACGATTCTCAAGAAGGTTTTGGTAACAGCTTTATTTTACAGATTTCTTGCCTAGATGAAAGATCATGTAACTTTATTGGTTCAAATTTATTGCATGGAATAAATAAAAAGTCTTTATTATATATGGAAGAAATGAAAACCCTTCTGTCTCATTTTCTTGAGCAATGGTAAAATTTACAGCTAGTCTAGCTTATCTAAGCACAATCTTTCCTTGACTCACAAAGAATTAAGTTCACTTCTACTGGAAGTTAATATTATTCAATATTCCCTAAGAAGTGAGTCATCATTTAAAATGATGCTACATAGAAAATCTCCCCATCAGTGCTGAATATCTTTGAGAAACTGGCATTCCACAATGCCAATCTGAGATGTGGCATTTGACATTGAACCTTTGTTTAACAACATAGATCTATCACTGCATACTACTGCAAGGACAGAAAAACTTTTAAATTACATCAAACATGCAGAGGAACATTTAGATGACATTGCAAAGTACAGGAACTGTTAAAATATTGATTGTGTGGTTTTGTTTTGAATTCTGAACAGCAGTAAAAATTTTAAGACAGTTAATTTCATCACTGTATCACAGCACAAAGTGTTAAAGCTGCTATTAGCAGTCCATAATGAAAATCAAAGCTACTTTCTAACCCTATTAGGCTTGAAAGGACTGATTTTATTTGTTCTCAGTGAAGCTCTTTCTTCTTTAGCTCTACAGCATCTTTGCCTTGGTGCTATAATCTGAGTGCCAGTGGTATCTAACAGCTATCCATCTCTTATTTTCAATTACTAAAGGAATGACCTACTTACTTTTTTTTTCTATGAGTAACTTCTGTTTCTAAATTAAATTGCAAAACGAAATTGCAGAAACCTTCACCTGTCTGTCTTTAATTTAGCTCTTCCATTTCTCTCCTGATTTTGCTTCATTCAGGATTGTAATTCTATTGTCTTACACTCAGATCCTGAAAATATATTTAAAAGAGTAAATGTGTTTTGACAGAATCTTCTGTCTATTAGTATTAGCGTGTAGAAAAATCAGCTTTACTTCTTCATGATTTTGATTCCATCATCATCAAGTAACATTGGAGACCATAAATTCCAGCTAGAAAACAAGCTTTTTTTCACATAATAAGTTTTTTAAAAAATGGAGCAAAGAAATCAAATCCGGGGGGGGAAAAAAGTGAAATAATCAAATGATAACTTCAGAACAGAAAAAGCAACTTTATTATGAGTTGCACAGAATTTCCGTAGGTCCTACAGAAGACTCAGGTACAGCAAGGTGCCATAGCCTAGTTGGAAAACACATATCCTCAGTCATAATACATGCTCAGAGAAGTTACAAAGGAAAACGATAATTGAATAGATACACGAAACACCAATGTTAATTACATCTTGAATACTACAGTTGTGTAAATCACAAACACATTATTGAAAGTACAATTGCATTTTACATGCTGTAGAGAGATGCTTTAGATTTACGTAGTTGCTTTCTCCTGATTTTAGCGAACTTTGGATCATGCCTTAAGCCAACACAGTGCACACACATTTAGATACACAGTCAGAAGCACACCTTCACACAAACTAATGTTCATAGTACTGTTGATGTACAGTTTTCACCGTAAGAAAGCTATTAACATTGCCAGAGTGAGCAGACAAACTGAGGCACTATCAGACTGCCAGAGTAGAGTGCGTCTGGGATACAAATATGAAGCACAAGCAGAAAATGTTACTTTGCTGAGAAGGTGCTGCAACTGCTAAACACCCCACAGTAGCAAATATAACTGGAAACACATAGATAACGTGTCCTAAAGACAGAGGGGAGTTAGAGAAATATGTGCTTGTCAATAAGCACAAATATATTTTTCTTGGTTAAAGGGACACATTTTTTTTAAAATCAGCAGTGAAGGCGTGACCAACACCTTAATTCTACATTAGCGCATACTGTTAGTATGTGCATAATGTATGTGCACTGCTACTGCGTTTTTCCTCGATGAAGGAAGTTTATTCTCCCACTCCATAATAAAAAATGTTAAACTATAGAAATGAGCACGCATTCAGTATTTACAGTTCTCCATACAGACCTCTCCGATTTTAAACAAACCTACTCTGAGTTGTCCAATTATACAGAGTGCCTGAGCCAAATGTTTTTTATAGACAGAAATGCAATTATTCCGAACGAGAACTAAAAACTGTATACTTATAGTGTTAATAAGCCTAACAAACATATCTTCAAAAAGATGTCTTGTGGCTCATCATTCAGAATGACCATTACATAGTCAGTAAAGGAGCTTGCAGTACGTTATGTATGCTGTTGGCACTTTCATGCAAAGAAAACTGAACAACAGCTTATGGATATAACCTTATATCCTTTTACCCACTCCTCCCCCTGAAATTTATAGAATTAAGATACGGTGTTCTAGGTCCATGAATAAGCACAGCATGTTCAATATGTCCACAGTTATACTGACATTTGTTTCTAAATCATTTAATTAAAAGTCATTATTGAGAACAAAGGATTCATTAACAAGCTGTACATCTGAACAACTGATGGAGTTGTTGTGTTATGAATATCATTTTAATCCAAATTAGAAAACTGCACAGATGTGCTGCTGCAAAATATTGACATACTGCAACTCCCCTGGAATGTGATTAACATTTGTGTTAAACCAAAAAGTACATTAAAACCTGGATTTACTAATAAATTTAGGATTGGAATAATTCTTTTTAATGCTGAAATATAGCATCTAAATTGTTATTATTTTAACCTCCACTTGGGATTATATGCCCTATTAATACAGCCTTAATATGATGTAATAAACTTTGTACTGGCAGACATTTTATTCCAAATTTTGTTATGACGTTTTTGATCATCAGATCAAGCCATTAAGCATAACAAAATGTGCAGTATTTGCAATAGATCTGAAGTTTTTCATTGTCTCGGGATCGTTCTTAATAAAACCTGTGACTTCAATACTTTTTTCCCAAGAGTTTGAATAGACAGTTTTTCATTATCTCTACTGCAGATGCTGTAAATTTGTGTACAAAAATAGGATTTTGAGATTAGGAAGAATAGATTTTCTTTAGGATATGTATTTTCCCTCTATAGAATTACATGAAAATTATCTGCAAACCAGAGACATCAATTCAGACTTAGGCACAGATTTAACAAAATAGTTTTCAATAGATGTCTTAGATGTAAGTATTTGGAATCTTTTCCCACAAGAAAAACCCAGCAGCCTATTAGCAATGCCACAAAGTTTTGTAAATAACTACTTAGATTTTAATTTTGAGATCTGTAAAGCAAAGAATTATTAAATTTCTGAAGTTAATCACAAAACATAATTATGACTAGAATCCCAAACTAGCCAATTACCATTAATGAAAGGACAATGAAAAAATATCTAGTGTTTCTATGGGTATCTTTCTCTCAATCACCCTCATCAGCATTCCTTCTCACTTTATAAATTGTTTTTAGATTTACAGCAAAAAAAAGTTTCTAGATTCTTTCCCAACTGTACTGAACAGTACTTGATAAATAGGTTCTGTCTCTTTACTTCATGTTCTTTCCCTCAGCACAAAGTTTAATGCAAAAATAATACGATGCACAACTATGATGGTCATATTTACACCATCTGAAAGAAAGATAATCAGCTAACAGTTTTCTATATATTCAGTTATTTAGTATATTAAAAGTTTACTTTTGTTTGCATTTGGTTGTTTATTGCATTCTCAGTAAAACTTTTGCCCTCTTGTGTTTTAATAAATATGTCTGTGTTCAGGAGAACACAGATGGATAGTGTGTAATTTATGTTTGTTTGTTTTTTTCCCTGACAAACCACATGTTTTTACTGTAGCCAAATAAAAGAATATGAAGGAAATAAACAGTAAGATAGGGAAAAAAAGCACTCTAAAAACTTAACAGTCATTCCACTTAATTTTAAGAGAAAGACAGAATGTTGTCTTTCTTGATGAGAATAGTTCAATGCAATTACTTTAAAAATATCAAAAGCCAATATTCTAGGTTTATTCAAATGAAATTAGTTACTAATATTTACATGCTGCAAAATAGTTACAGAGAGCTTACGTATAATAAAACCCCACTAAGTTTATAATGAAGTCTGTCATAATAGCATTTGTTAATTAATTTTTTTTTGTAACTACGAGTAACCATCTTATACAATATTTCCTGTTCCCCATAAGGCATTTACAATTCTGTGTTTATAATCATTCAAGAAAAGCAGACGCAGAAACATGAAGAAGTCTGTCTTCCTTGTTTTTTCACTCAGAAGTCTTAATGTTTTACTTACACTGCATATTTTGGATAGGAATTTACTGTAAATAATTATACAATAAACTCTGTGATAGTATTTTGCACACTATGGCGTTGAAGCATGAGGTTTTTCTTTCTGAGAGAAAACAATTAGTATTGTACATAGGTTTGCCTTAGATTTTACAGCTGTGAATTTATAAGTTAGTAATAAGATGCAAAATAGAATGCAGAGCTAAAATATTATTGGATTTTTATCCACACTGAACAGTCAAACATTCTTAAACACCCTCTTCAAAGTCTGCATGAATTACACACTCAAGACAATGAACATTTATATTATATGTATTTTACAGATTACTGCTCAGGATAGAATACAGCAGTGAAAGTATTGATTTTCTTTTCCCTTTGGAAGCAATGCCATCCCACTGAAAGCTATCCTTAGTGAACACTATATTAAACTTAAGATGTGCTCCTTAATTAAAGCAAGCCTTCATACATGCAATATTAAGGCAATACACTATGCAAACATTTCATAGTGTCTATGTCTAAACATCTGTCAGCCACTTTAACAGCTCTTCTCAATAATGTACAAATTTACAAGAAGAAAGTCTGATTAAAGATCTAGACATGAATCAAAATATGATACTAAACAGTATAACCCCCAGCAAAATAGTAGGTCAACAAAACAGTTTTTTATAATCTACATTCTACTGTTCTTTTTAAAGTTACCCCAGTAGTGAAACAAGTAGCAAAGACAGAAAAATTCTTCTTCCCTGTATTCAGAAACTACAGAAACAATCACAAGTAATAAGCATAATTTAAATCAAATACTCCCTTCAGGTTTGACACCCTCACTGAAGGCACGTATCAACATCCACCTTTGGAACGATAACGAAGTCCTTGCAAAACAGTGTAGGAAGGCAGTTATAATCAGAAACCTGCCTTCTGTCCAGGCACTGGAATGTGCTCTCCACTGGTGCTCCCCAGACCCACCGCCCAAGAATAAAGTGCCTATTGTCTCAGCACTGTACTAATTGTAAAAACGCAGCGCATGCAGTAAGCATAATAATTATCCAGACAAACAAGCAAAGGCAATCAATGAAGGAATGAAAAGGACAAAAATACGCTACCAGACAAAGCAACCCAAGAATGAAATTAATATTCATAATGGAATGCAAGCCAGCCGAATGTCCCTTGCATGGCATGGCTATTGCATACAAGAGACCATTGTCCACACGTGAAAAATCAGCATGTGAAGAAAATTTAATGTAGTTCTGCTGAGGAGAAAAGCTTTTCATTCCCAAAATACTTTCTCCTGGCCCCACTGTTTTGATTAAGTAAAGTTTTGGGCTCCTTTGCCTGGTAACATTAAAAAAAGTTGTCTCTCAGTGTCCACCCTTCCCCGAGCTCTGTAAGGTTTGCTTTTTTCCCAGCTCTCCGCTTTCATTTGCAGCTGTATAAATATGAACAAAAAAGCCATGCTCATCCAAACAAAGAAAAAATGGACTGAATATGCATATCCTCATTAACTAAATTTAATTATGACAAGCGGCATATTAATCAGCAGTTGCTCCAGTTACTGCATTCATTGGTAGGGAGGAGGACTCCAAATTAAAAAGAAGCGTGGGGGACAATCGCATAGTGATTAGGAGGCTGCTCACAACATGATACAATACACTTTCTAAATAATTATTCAGAGGAAACAGAATAAAGAGGCAGATTGCTCTATTTTTAAGACCAACTCAAGAACAATTAGCCAAGAGCATGATGACGCGGCTGCTTTCTTTTTTTCCGTGACTGATTCCACCTCTACATTCTCATACCAGCTAACTTGGAAACTGAAAAATTTGCATTTCACAGGGTGCAAGGGTGGGGGGAATTAAAAAAAAAAAAAAAAAGAAAAAGAGAGGAGAGGAGAGAGAGCTGACGAAAAGAAATAAAATGGAGAAAGAAAAAGAAAAATCCCGTGCTGTACTTGCTGCTGTTTTAATGAGAAGGCCCATGCCCCTACAGCAGCAGAGAAACCCTATCTCTCTCACTGTGATGTTAGGAGCTCTGAAAAGTCACTGAGCTGGAGCTAGAAACTGCACGCTCTGAACTTTGCAGCACATGCATTGCAACACTGAAGGAGGAGTTCAGAAAAGAAAAAAAAAATGCTTCCAGGGAGAGGAAAAAAGTTATCACACCAACTTACCATCCACCAGGTCCTGGCTGACATGTCATAGCAAAGCTGCCATTTTATGGAGCTGTCCGATGCTTTCCCTGCCATTACGCTGTCAGCAACCTTCATCAGATGCAGCTCAAAGGAAGATAAGACACCTAATCAAGAAAACATCAGCAGTGGCTTGCTGGGCTACATGTAGGCCAATCCTTATCACACTGCATCATGGGAAAAGCTCCTTTATTAGCAAGAACTCCAACCTCACTGATATAAAGACAAGGATCAGGTCTTTTCTTCCTTTTTTTTTTTTTTCTTTTTGTCTGAAGGGATTGGTGAAACCAGCCAGCGTTCTTTGTGTATCATGTGTACACCAGTTTAGCATCTCGCAAGTGGGCGGCTAGCTGCATTGCTGGGCTACACAGACTTAAGTTTATTTGCATTCTTCTCAGTTGTATATTGTTTGACATGGTCCACGGTCAGCCCCGAGTGTAAGAAAGGAGGGGGGAGAAATTATTCTGAATTAGTATCTTCCCCAAGAAGGACAGACAAGTTTGGCGTCACAGTGGGGGCCTGGCCCAGAGGTCGGAGCACACGTGTGTGCGCACGCGGATTGCACACGCGTGCACGGGCGGGCGCCCCAGGAACACACAGGTAGCAGCTGCAGCTGGATGCAGCAGGGGCTGCCAAAGGCTACAAACTCGACATACGGAAACAGTTTAACTCTTTGCACAGCCTTTAGCAAGAAATCGGAAGGCTGTAAGTCCTCATGAGGAGATGGGAGGGAGTGCAGTCAGAATTTCAGTGACACAGACTTTTCCTCCTCCCTTCCCAAGGATGCTCTTGATCTCCTCTGCTCTGGATGATCTAGCTGGGAAGGGGGAGGTGATTGGGCAGGGAACTATTTTAATCACGGCTCCCTCCTGCCCAACAGCTTCAGGTCATTTGCCTCTTCTACATACTGCCACCAGGTTGAGAAGGCATTCTTCCTTGCAGGGCTTTTCCCCTAATGGAAAATTTGTGATTCCCTGAAGGAAGGACTATCTTAGAAGAACAAATAATTCTGACTTAAAGGTGCAGGAAAGAAAAAGTACATACATAAGCACACAGAGGAAATCAATAAACCCTGGCTTACGTTTAAAAGGGATATAAAGGAAGACCAGGATTTGCTAGCTCTGGCTGAAGTGATCAACATCAGTTTCATTGATGTATTGCAGATTCTGTATGTGCCTTAGCGATAAATCCCTCTTTAGCAAAAACCGAAACAAAGCAATCCCCCTCTCCACATATCCAAAATTTTATCTTTAAAATTAACACACTAAAATAATAACAGTAACAATAACAACAGTAATAACAACAAAGCAGCAGCAACAAAAATTGTTGTTGTTGTTTTTATTATTAATATTATTATTGTTATTGTTATCATTACTGTTATTATTATTACTACTACTACTTTCTCTTTTTTTTTTCTTGTTTCCACAAGGTCACCTCTTAAGGACCCATTTATTTAGGTCCTGAAACACTGACAGCACCTAATGAAATGACTACCTGAGCCAGTCTAGACTGCTGAAAACAGAACAGCTCTGTAGCAACACCCAGTACATCAAAAGATTAGAGCCATTTTCCCTTCTCCCTGTGTGCTATGGAAGTTGCCTTTCAGCCTCAGTTTCTCAGTTGTTTTAAATACACTGATGAGGCCAGGATCAAAAAAGTCAGACCAAAAATTAATGGGGACTTTGGACATCCCCGCCCCCTATATTTACATAACTGTTTTTCTAGAAGAGTTTCTGTACAATAGATGAGGATGTTTCCTTTTTAATTTCATTTAGATCAGTTGGGACATGAGTAAATTTTTGAATACTGGAAAATCTGCCTATGATCAGGTGCTGTAGGATGGCTCAGCACACTTTGAGTGCACAGGAGGGATTAACTCCAGCTCCTTACCCTACATCCTGCTCAAACAACCTGGCTTTGTGATAAACACTATAAGGTATGGAGACCCCCAGCAGCAGAGTTTTGTCCATATTTTGGCAAGCAGTGCACAGGCAGAGGTCCTGAGCCTGAATCTTTCACACGGCCTTCACTAACAGGCTCATCATGGTGGGACTACAGAAAGTGGGTGTGAGATAAACCCTGGACATGTGCCTTCACACATAACTCCTGAATTCGTACATGCTAACAAGCATATTTGCTAGCACCAGGGCGAATGGGACTGACGTGAAGAGGGGGATTCTCTGCAGTTTCTCACCCACTGAAGTCTGATCACAGGTGAAGAGACCAATTGCTTCAGCCACTAATCTGCCTTACTAGGGCAATTCACAAATCCCCAGGAGCACTGTGATGGCTGGGAGTGTGAGCCCACACTTTAGGTAATCATGAGCCAGTTCACTGTGCTTAAAAGAGGATAAGAGTTTTATCACACTGTAGCTAGCTGAGAGGTCTCAAGCTGCTCTCTCATGCCCAGCCTACAGCAGTTTCAATCTTGCAGCAACCTGTTCTACTAAGTCTTCAGTGAACAGTGGAGCTGCTCCATCCCAGAGCTCCTGAAGCTTCAGGAAGACTACACATCTCCTATAGACACAAACACTACATTGGTATTTGCTTTTCTACATCCAGGAAAGATAGAGTTAATGATGAGCCTCCCTTCTGTTGCTGCATGTTGCCTTCTGGCATGAGCTGAGGGCAGAATGGGGATTTCTGGCACCCAGGAAAACAATGCCTGCAGCAGTGGTCAGTGTGTGCCTCCCCTACACATGCTGCTCCCACGCCTTCTCCTGCCTGCTGGGAGGTCTGCCTTTCTCCTAGACATGTCTGTTTTGCAGATGGGGTTTTTTAAATGCTGTAATATGTGGAGATACCACATTTCCTATGCGGCTTGAAGGTACAGTCATACCCAACATGCACATGTATATGTTACTGGACAAAATTTTTCAGATGGCCTCTTTTTCCTTTCAGAAAAAGACGGATTTATGAAGAAAGCATATGGTACAGTAAGCTTGTTACATAATAGCAATGAATTTCAAGGTTATTTGGACTTCCACATTGATAGAAGTTTGAAGATTTTAAATGGAACAATTTGCATTTTCAGGTGAGCTGGATTATTGGAATTATTTTTTCAAGTGAATTTGACCCAAATTTCTTTTGGCTAAGCATTTTTTAAAACATTTTTAAAGGAACAAAAGACATGTATGAAAATATAAAATTTGGCAGCACTAAAATATGTTTCATATTTAAAATTAATAAAATGCAAGTTCACCCACTTCTAATATCTGTCTTCCTAACACATTAAGAAATAATTGTCTATCTGGATTTTCCCCACAAGTTTAGATTTTTGTAAGTTTTGTTTTCTCTAGGCCAACTCAGCTTTTGACTCTACTCAAGGGAACAGTGCCACTTCATATCCAGAAGGAGCCTTCAGGAATGCTTTAATTTATTTCTAAAAGGTCCCAACACCTATCAATAGGCTCAAAGAAAGAATTTACAGTATGCTTCTCTGGATAGGCAGTTCTGGGACAGAGAGACCCAAACTAGTATTGTAGATTTAAGTAATTGTAGAGAACACACTCCTCCAGACTTGCACACACTCATTGGTTCTGGGCTGAAGCTGGGAGACAGTCCCAGCTATTTACAGTGACAGATTTTACAGGTTTTAGGTAGGTGTTGGGAAAGCCCCTTTGGTGTTCCCTTCTCTCACCAGGTGCACATCCAGCCCTGCCTCAGACTTCCATGGGAATTCAGAAGGACTGCAGATCTCCAGAACCTAGCGGTTGTCAGGAGACTTCCCCACATTTCTCCTCAGCATGTACTTTTCCTGTTTCTCCTGCTATTTTTTGGTAAATATTTTAATTTGTCATCACAGGCAGCTGCAAAACCCATTGAAATAAACTCACACGGAAACATCCTTAATGGCACCAGGTCTTTTCATTTCTGCTAAGGGAGCAGTACGTGGCTACAGAAGCCTGACAATCCGCTGCCTTTGACTGAGTTACATACCCTGGAAAACATAAATTGGATTATTCCTTTATAATGTGGCAGTAATGGGGGTGGGGAATAACTGCTATTAACTTTGCTTAGCCTTTCTATTTTTCCTCATTTGACATTAGTGAAGAGAATAAAAAATCTTTTAAAAATTTAAAATAATTAAACCATGGCAGTATTTGCCCAAGAAATGTCTTCACTTACTGCCAGAGTGATGAAAGCCATCATTCCTATGAAGCCTTTTACTGGGCATTTTACAACCAGGCACATCCACCTAAGCACTCCCTTTCTTGTGGGTAGAAATACTTCCCCTCTTGTGGAGCTCTAGGGTGTACAAGACATTGCAAGATACTTCCAGAAACGTAAAGAGCTCCATAGTTAAGTCACAAAGATTCCTGGCAGAGGATCCAGCAGAAGCCACAGCAGTTTCACCAAACGTGAAAGAGAAGGCTGACATAGAGTCTTGTCTCAAATAGAGGTTGACTGGTAGTGCCCTTCCAACATCCTTACTTTTTCTCCCATCACAAGTGCCTGGTAGTCTTCCAGGCCTCGAACAGCACTTTTTTGGGACAGGCAGAAAACAGAGGGTGGAAGATGCCATCTGGGGTGGACAAGCTGGCTTCCAAAAGGCTAGAGACTCAGTTCATCCAAGAACAAAAAATAATGCTAAAGTATTTGTTTCAAATAGCTTTTTGAAGTAATAGATGCTAAGCGCTGACTAGCAAGGCACAGAAGTGAAAACTGCTGTTTTATTCAAAAGTACACATCAGTCAAATTGAGAAGCAAATACGATGGTTTAACTTGAAAAATTTGTAATGATATAATTTCATTATGTCCAAAGAACTGAGGCAGCTTGTATATATATGCATATGTGTTTGTGGGCTATGATATCTTGCAAACTGGGCAGGAGACAGCCAGATAGCCAATGATGGAGACATTCCCAGGACTGGAGGGTTCAATTGTACATTCTAAACCAGGCCAAGAAAATTATTAATTTGCATTATTTCCATCAAAATAATCCATGTGCAATAATGAATCCAATGCACAATAAATCAAATGCTAAAGTTCTAGCATTTTTACTTTTTTTTTAAGTTTATAAAATGCAGAATGTAACTTTTTTTCATGTCTAAAAATACTTTCCCCAAAGGAAAACTATTATTCAAATGCAAAGGTGGAGTTACACTTGCCATTTAAAAAAAAAAAAGTTTGATATTTAAGTATTGTGTGTCTCACACAAGTGTTCTTTATTCAAAAAATGCCCTGTTTCATGTGGAGGGTAGCCTTTAATGTTCAGTACAGGATAATACTCCATCCATCTCATTTGTAGATAGGATTTCATCCCTGTGAGCAATGTGAGAATCATACAAATCTGAATTGTATCCCCTGAGATTCAGTGCTAAGAAGCCCAGTAATAAATGGAGGTCATTATGCTGCCTGCTCACAACCTCCTTAGAAGAAGGGATGGATTCTTTCCACCTTCTCTTTGAAGAGAGGGGCATACTGACAGGCTTTATCAAATACAGTGCACTTTTGTAACTGGATGTGGAGCTAGCACTTTGCTTACAGCCCATCTCCAGTTCAGTGGCTGCCAAAACATCTCTATCGGCCAAGACCAAAACACTTACATCGTGCTCACTGTGTGCTGGCGTGGACAACAGTAAAAGCAGAGGGCTCTAGGGAAAGCAGGGCCCCTACCCCAGACTGCCCCGCAAATCTGAGGGGGCAAGGGGGAAGTATAAAAAAAAAACAACAAAGCTGATTGCTCCCCTTTCCTATGACATTGTAAGCAGTAAAGGTTTGGAAGCCAAACCCACCCCCAGCAGCGACTCCCTGCCATTCACTGCCATTAAATGCTGTCTCTTTTGCACAATAGTGCCTAAAGACTGCAGTGTCATGCTGTGCCCTCACAGCCATGCCAAGTGCACTCAAGGTGGGCAGGAGTGGTAGGGATAGTCCAGAAGCAGGAGCACTTGTATCTGGCGCAAGCATATCACTTGTGCTATTGAGAAAGCATGTATGCCATGTATATATCAGTTCATGACTGATGCTCTTGTCTCAGCTAGCTCTATCCATTCCTTTCACACCTCACAATTTCTAATCAATTCTTTACATCTCCAGGCTAGCTCAGCTTATTACTGGACATATTAAATGCTATGAAAAGGTCTAGATGGATTTCCTTTATTTACTATGCCATGGAAATCAAATATCTCAAAAAAAAAAAAAA
>VZTG01004423.1:1023747-1073780 GCA_013397845.1 Melanocharis versteri
TAAGTTGGCATATTTTCTTGCTGTGACACATTCCTACTATATTTTAGTTCCATTTTATGTTCATTTTCACAACTTTAGTTGTTCCCGATATTATCTTTCTGTGTTTAGCATTAATGCTAGTTTGGTGTGAGGGGAGGCTAGCTCCAAGACCTTTTCTGCCTTGTCTTCCCTTTCAACTCAGGTGTTTCCTTTGCCTGTAACTCATCAGAAGTGGCAACTTTTTCTCCTCATTTGATAGACCTAAAATCTTTGCTACTGATTTTGCAGTTCTGTATGTGGGTCTGTATTTGGTTTGTGTGGCAAGGTTTTGGCAGTGGGAGGCTACAGGGGTGGGTTCTGTGAGAAACTGCCAGAAGCTTCCCCCACATCCAGCAGAGCCAATGTCAGCCAGCTCCAAGATGCACCCACCGCTGACCAAGGCTGAGCCCATCAGCAATGGTAGTAACACCTCTGTGATAACATACTAAAGAAGGAAAAAATAGTTATTGCACAGAAGTAATTGCAGCCAGAGAAGAGAGAAACAGCCCTGCAGACACCAAGGTCAGTGCAGAAGGAGGGGAAGGAGGTGCTCCAGGCACCGGAGGTGAGATTCTGCAGCTATGAAGCAGCTGTGCCCCTGCAACCCATGGAGGACCACATTGGAGCAGAGATCCACCTTCAGCCCATGAAGGAGGCAGGAGCTGGTGGATGACCAAAAGAGGGCTGTGATGCCATGGAAAGCCTGCTCTGTGCAGGATCTGTGCAGGATCTGTGGTCCTGTGGAGAGAAAAGCCCATGCTAGAGCAGGTTTGCTGACAGGACTTGTGACCTGTGGGAGCCACGCTGGAGAAACCTGTTCCTGAAGGACTGCGCCCTGTGGAAAGTGACCCATGCTGGAGCAGTTTATGAAGAACTGCAGCTAAAAGGATGGATTGAGACTGCGGAAGTTCATGGAGGACTGTCACCTGTGGGAGGGATTCCACACTGGGGAAGGTCTCCTTTCCCTGAGCAGCAGCAGAAGCAACATGTGATGAACCAATATAACAACCATTCCCTGTCTCCCTGCACTACTGATGGGGCAGAATCAGTGATAAAATTAAGCCTGGGAAGGAGGGAGAAGCAGGGAGAAGGTGTTTTTAGGATTTGTTTTACTTCTTACTATCTTGCTCTGATTTTGATTGGTAACAAATGCAACTAATTTCCCCAAGTTGAGTCTGTTTTGCCCATGACAGTAATCGTTGAGTGATCTCTCCCTGTCCTTATCTCAGCTAGGAGTTTTTCATTATATTTCCTCTCCAGCTGAGGAGGGGAGTGACAGAGCAGCTTTGGTGGGCCTTTGGCATCCAGCCAACATCAGCCCACAGCAAGGCTTCTAGGGCCACTTTGCCTAAAGCAAGCAGGTCTGACAGTGAGTCCATAGCCACCACATATGTTGAGTAGTCTGCCTGCCTTCTATCAGCTGGTTAGGTATGAGGACCACTTACTCTCGGGTGAGATGTGGGAGTTTAATTACAACGAGCAATCATTGCTCCTTAGCTAGAGATTGTCCAGGTAACCTCTTGGTATGGCTGACCATACTTGAGATGGGAAGAATGTGATGGATAACTGGCGAAGGGACAGGGATTTTCCCGTGTGGTTGAACACCAACTCCAGGCCCTCACAGCAAATTCTCCCAGGGCAGAAGGACTCCGCATGGCTGTTGCCTTGGTTTGAGTGCTGGCCAAACCAGAGATGGCACAGCTGGGGCAGAAAATATGGTCACCAGTTTTCTTTGATGAAACAAAACTTCTGAGAAAGTAAAGACCAAAGAAAGGGAAGACCCTCTTCCATCTCATTTCTTCCAAGAATATTTATATTTAGATCCTGTATTTCATTTCAGTGTTTTTGCTGGAATGATGTAAAAGGGGTTTGTTATTAGACATGAGGCACAGATAGTGGAGTCTCCTTGGTTTGGGGGGCATCAGGTGTCTGTGTGTCTGCTGAGAATAATCCAATGGTATCAGTGTAGCTACTGGCTTATGTCTGAGTAAGCTTCATGGTTATCTTCATTACACCTGGCTGCCCAGGCAGTAATAGTTAATGACTTCCCCATTATGAGCATTTTTGTGCTCTTTCAGATCCCCATGCAGTTCACAGTCTGAAAGCCCATTTTGCTTGTAAAGAGAAAACTGCAGAGGTACAGTTAAGCTTTATGTAGGGTTAGGCATCGTGGCATAGCTGCAATCCATTTCACCTGATTATATTATACAACTGAAGTGAGAAAAAAGGGAGAGTAGGCCAGGACTAAAAGAAAAGTTCCTACTTGAAACATCTAGGGACTCTATTTCCTATTAACTCCCCTGGACTAATTAAGGTTTTTGACAGCATCTGCCAGCAAGAGGACACTCCCTTATATAATGTTGATAATAATCATAATCCCCTCCAGATGTTAGGCAAGAATTCTGACTTCACTCAGCACCAGGCTGGGTCAGGCCCAGCAGCATTCTGTGATGAATGCTAATGCACTATCTGTATTAGTTTCCATCTGCATGAAGACAGGAAGCACAGGAGGTTTTTAAACAGTGTTCAGCTGCATCCTCAACACTGTGAGAGTCTTTACTGCTGCAGACAGTCCCAGAGGTTGTGCTATCCTGGAACTGAGCATATGCCTCCCTTGGCATAAGGTCGATTTCTCTTTGGTCGTCCAATAGATCACCCCTATGAGTCCCACACAGGGGGTATAGATGCAATCTCTGTAGATGTAAGATGTTAATGTACGACCTGTGATTTCTTAGCAAGTCTTTTTCTGCTGGAGTGTCTCTCCAGTTGCTAAAAGGCCTGCATCTGCCATGATCTTCTCTTCAACATTCTGTCCTGCTCAGTTCTGGAAGGTTGGTGCTGTCCCAGCACACAGCACTTCAGGTTATTCCTCAGGTTGTGGCCCATGGTAGACAAGCTAGGTGTGTCAAGGGTCAATGCAGATGTATTTTGCTTTGAGTTTTGGTGCCAGATCATTGGACCTCACACAGGTATCTGTCTGATGCCAGAAGGAAGGATTGAGTTTTCCCAACAAAAGCACTAGCCGGACTGAGTAGTTATCAGTCTCCCTGTGACTTACGGGCACGTGATTTAGCTACCTATCCATACATGCTGATAGTTATCAATGCCTGCTACTATTGTGACTTGATACAAGTTTTGACCTGCCTTGTTGTTTGGGTGCTTTCTTTCATATTCATGTGTTTCTGCATCTTCCTTTTGTCCAGTTTTACCAGATGAAGGTTAGCACATTGGGCAGAGTATGACGTAACTCAACAAACTGACAAATCCTCTGCTGCCACATTACATACCACAAACCTGCAGGAAAGAGCAAACATGGGTAATTAGAAGTCCACAGAGAGCTTAGTGGTGCAGCACTAAAAGAAGTTAGCCCCATTTCTTTCAGTTCATTATCTTTCCATACCCCAATGAAGCACAGAACAGCAAGCTACAACAGAGAAGAACAGACTGTGTATAAATAGAAAGAAGTGTAACATTTAACTCTGTTCACACCTGGGTAAATTACTACCGGTCTGAAAACTGCACCAGGGTCTCTGTCTGTTTTTTAAAGCTTGTTTCTGAAAAGACTTCATATAATAATGTAACTCAATTCATCTAAGCAACTTAAAATCCTAAGAACACATTGGACAAATCAAATGAATCATTCTAACCATGTAGCCAGCTCCTGTGGGTGATAATAATCAAAACATATTTAGCTAATGATACAGATTTCTACCTTCAAATGCCCTTTGGCCTTTGTGAAATAACTGCACAAAATGTATGGATTGAGACAGCACATCCTGCAGTGAGCTCACTAGACCTGCAGTTGCTGTCCTCCTCACAAACTAATTACAGAGTGCGTATTTGCCATCCATTTTACATGATAAATAAATACAGCTCAACATCCATAGCATTGGTTTTGTACATAACTACCATGGTAATACAATACAGACCTTCACATTCAAAGACTTTAGGAATTATAACTGAAAGTGCATTTAAGGTACGTTTGCCAAAACCCTTATTAGACCTAGTAATAGTAAATGGACATATGGAGCCTCATCAGTATTCTCCTACACGGAGAAAAAATATCTTTTTCTCCAACCCATTTTAAGCAATACATTAATGTTATTTACTGCCTATATCTTACGAGAAAACAAACTGCTCTTTCACCCATTCACATATCTTTTTTCCCAAAATTTGATAAACAGAAACAATGTGCTAAAAAAAAAAGTTTAATCTTTTATCAGAATCAGCTGCAAATCACTATCAGAAAATTTGCCATTGTTTAATTTCTCAAACAAGAGATGTAATTGAGATAATTGTTTCAACTAAATGCTAGTCTGTATCATCTGCCTTTCAGATTAATTCAAGATCTATTTGTAAGAATAATAGTTTCATTCAGACTTCTCCAAAACTGCAAAATTGTTCCTGTGAGTCATATGTACACAATGATTTCAACTGTGACAGTTAATTTTTATGTTTTTTTTTTCCAAGGAGATAAAATAGGATATGTAGGGAGTGACATATCTTAGGTGTATCATTAACCTCTGTCTTTTCAATTGCCTTTGAATTAATTTTTCAGAAAACACACCTACATTTTAATGAGAATATTCTCCGAGGTACACGGATATCAATTTAGCTGGCTAGTACATTCAGAAAAGGAATAATTCTGCTGCTTTGAAGAAAAGGCATGCAGGTTAGAAATCTGATCAATTGGACATGACTGTGGCTGAAGTTCAACAGTTCCATCAGTGCTACATCTTCTAAGTATCTGCAGTTTTGACACGTTTGAAATGTCTAGTTTTTGAAAAGTGAGATCTCTAGGGAATTTGCAGGAAGACTCAGGAAGGGTGCACTGTATGCTCCATCCAGATGCACCCATTCATAACTCGGCTATTCCATGGGAAAGCTCCAAGGAGTTGTGCTTAATAGAACAAAAGCAGCAGAACTGATGGCAGCAGAAAGGACAGAGACCAAATAAGACTTTTTTTCATTAAAACTAGTATTACTTGAAAATTAATATAAACTTAGTGACAAAACCACCACTGCTTTGACGTATAAATCGTTTATACATATAAACCATTTCAATATATTTGTGTCCTGCTGTTAACACAACTGTGGCCTGCTGTTAACATGACAAACCTACCCTGCAGCACTGAGAATTGACCTTCATGCCCCACGCCATACCACCAGGAACAGACTAATAAACAGACAAAGAGTATTAGTGATAGTGAAGATAAAGGTTTACTGAAATAACACAAGCATGGTTGCACACCTTTTGAAAATAATTGCTTTTGGAAATTGAAGTCTATGGGCTGCAAAAAAAATGTCTTTTCAACACCACTTTGCCAACAGCAGAGCTTGTGCTGCTAAATAGAGATTTCAAAAAATACTGAACAGAAAGTCACTTCGAGCGAGAAACAGCACTGATTTGAAAACATGAAAAACATTCTGTTGAAACATTCTTCAGACCTAAACATTTTGTTGTAAGAAAAGTCCAATTTAAGCTGTCATTTTCTCTTGAAAAAATCTATTGTATATACTTTAAAACTTGAGCTAATCAGGCCAAAATTAGATGTTTAAAAGCATTCTGATTTCATTGAACAGTCATAAATCAGGTCCTGAAAAATTTTTTATTTAATTCACTGTGTGCATCTCCTTGTATTCACTCACTGAGGTCCAGGCATACCTTTACTCTGGAAGGCTGCAAATACAGCTGTGTTTAGGCAGCAGGTACTTAGACACTATGTTGCTGAGATGCCCAATTAGTTTTAAGTTCTCACTGCAAAGGTGTAAGATGCTCACATGATCACAATCCTTCTCCCTTATCTCTTTTTAGGAAGCTATAGAGGTTATCAAGTTCACTCGGTAGGAAATCTCCATTTAGGTGCTCAGTAGAACATCAGCAAATATGCGTTAGGATTTTAGAGCTTAGATTTTATGCGAATCTTTCCACAATCTCTTTTAGAAGAGATTGTACAATCCTTCAGTTTGTTTGCCTTTTGGTATGGACCAAACCACTGTCTTAACGGGAAGATGACAAAAAGTGGAGTGCTTAAGTTCCACCTGACATCAAGCATCTGTTTCAAGTGGCAATTCTTGAGTCCTTCGACCTGAAAGAAGCTTACAGAGTCTGTCAGAGAAAAGAGAAACTCCAGTTCAGATTTCTTACCTGGAGAAGCAGACCAGTGCCCAAGCTTCCTACAGCGAAAGTAATTCTGAACTGCTTCCTCTGTGTTGGTAACAAAAATTTTATTGCCCTGACTTTTTAAGGCCCTCCTCTTCCACCCACAAGGGGATGCTGCTCTGACACATGGAGGATGGTGCTAGATCTCTCTGTTCATATGCAAAAACAATCAAGAAGAAAGATCACAGAGCCACATTGCTACTCACAGACTCCTCTGCAGCCCCATCTCTGCATGGTGTGCTGTGGCTGCAGTGCTGTTACTTCCCCTAGCTGAAAAGAACACTAGGTTAAAAATACATGCTTTGTTCATCAAACAAGGTTCCTGACTCTCCAATATGCAGCTAAAAAATTTTTTAAAAAAAGAACACACTTCGACCAGTGGAAAAGGCATTGCATCTCCTTTCCTAGTTCATACATGTTGCTGTGGCTTCTGACTACCCAAGGATATGAAGATAGTACCTGTTGCATTTGACTTTGTAGCAATTTTTTTTCAGAGTTATGAGGCTATGAGATCACTTGACTAGTCTAAGGAAAAAAAAAAACTTCTTGGCTTTTTTGTTCTGGGAGTGTTGAGGTAGAAGAACAGGGAAACCATATTCTGATTTTTCAGTGCCAGATTAAAAAACCTTGACATAAAGCTTGAACAGCTGATGATGCTGGAGATGTAGTACTGGGGTGAACAAAGAGATTTATAATAAAAATTTCCAGTCCTGGCTGTTAGTGATAAATAACTAGAATTATTCCTCATCCATACAAATGCTGCACTTAAGTGTTTTTGTAGAAATGTGCCCTGAATACGTAACTGTTTAGAAAAGAGCCAAATTAGATGCAGAAAGGTATTTTCAATTTCCCTACAAGTATTTCCTATAATAAAGGCATATATATAAAACTTCAATATTTGAAAGCAAAATAAATTTATCTCAAATGATTACCTATGACATGCTCATCTGTCATCCTTTAATTTAATCCAAATTCAAAGGTAGAAAACTAAATACAGTTTCTTATGTGATCTCTCCTTGGCGTATACAAAAAGTTTACCAGAACGACCTGAAAAACACATATGCTTCAAATTCCAGTCACCTATGCACTGCCGGATGTTAGGCAGCCCAAATTCCTTATGTGACCTGTGGGACATGGCTGCTTCTTCTGGAGTGGATTACCCAGGTTTCTGTGATGCGCCCAGTACACCTTTGGCACTGCAGCTTTGCACAACTCCCTCTTCAGAAACCTAAGCTAAGAGAACCAGAGGTCATGCAGAGAACTGAAGGCAGGTATTCTGAGTCCCAGACCTTCAGCCTAACCTGGCGAGTTAGCACCCATTAGCTATCAAAACAAATTATCAAATTCCACCTCTATAGGGCTCAAATTATGGCACTGTCTGCACTTACACATCTTGCACTTTATACTTACCAAAAAAGAGGAGCCCATCACCCACATGGAAGACAACAGACTGGATTTTGGGGGTTTGGGCCACAGCTGCAGGAAAGTCCAAGCATCATGGAATAAAAGTGAGGTTGGGAAGCATATCCTAAACAGCAAAATCATGTTGTATTTGGGAATAAATTATTACTTGGGCTTGAAAGAGTTGTTACTCCTCATCAGCACCTGTCCAGTTTATTTTATGTTTATCTCTGTGCAACTGAAATACAGCTTTTTGGCTTACTCCATACAAAGCCTTTGCTGCACGTCAGTTCTCACACTAATTCTTCAGCAACGGGAATGTTTTTAAGATGGTGAATCTAATGAGAAAAATACTGTGAAACTAGAAGACATACAAAAATGTGCTGTAACTAATACAGATTATGGCCTGTTTTCTTTCAGATTAGTTTAGGGTTGTTTTATTCAGACTAACACATCCTCCATCCTTCCTCAAGCCTGTTTACTCAGCTGGAAGTACATAGGGTCCAATTTTCCCTCCAGTTGCCCTTCTACACTAGTATTATTTTGGCTTGTATGGGTAATTAATCAGACTACAGGAGTGTTTGCACGTATTTTTTCATCTGTACTACCTGGTTGCCTCTTAAAATAAATTTATAGACTCAGAAGTACTGTTTCATTTAGTTTATAAATTGACAAAACACATCAAGAAATACTTTTAGGAGCAACACATCAAGAAATACTTTCAGGAGCCTTAGGCACTAAAAATACTGGAGGTGTACGTATTATAATTGTTTTTATGGGCAACTGGGAATAGATCCCAGTTTCCACACGTTGAAAAGACAGCATGCACTCATACAAGTCAGTTGTAGCTAATTTGTAAATACTAAATAAATTTCATTTCAGAGATAACCTGATTTGAAACTATTATGTGGGGAAAGAGGCCCATTGAAATTTCAGGCAAGAGAAATTGACATTTTGGCAGCAGGTAAAAACAGCTTTTTCTGGAATGCACACAGAACACGGCATTTTACAGGCTGGTTTTATGCTATTGTGGAAAGATCACTATGGAAGTGATTTTTATTACTGTTATTAGCAGAATCTGGTTCTTGGGTTGAAACAGAAGACGCAATGCCTGTACCACAAACCATCACCGCATAGTTTGCACTTCCTGATTCATGAAGTGACACAATTCAACTGTTTTAATCATTTTCTTGCAGGCATAACCATGGGTTTTTTTCTCGGGCTCACTAGTCTTGCAGTGATCTCTCCAGGCGTCTAAAATCTTCCCTATACTTCTAAAGCTGAGACTACTGCTCGCACCCCACCCAACAGCTTTTGTCTTATTGCTCTCTAAAATTATTTCCTGTGGCCACTGCTGCACTTCTTTTTACATCTTTAAAGTCAGTATCTCATTTGAAATAGACCAAAATGTGTGAAATTTTTCTGCATCAAAATCTGACATAAATTCCCACGTACACAAAACAAAAGAGCTGCTGATTTAGATTCATCTAGCTCTCTGAAAAACTGCTCCAAGGATGAACGATCTAAAATACATTGTAAAAAAAAAAAAATACAAGCCAAAGATTAAAAAAGCCCCAAACTACTTCTGTGATTTGAAAAATGGCAATTTATATAAATCTTAGTTTATACCTTCATCAGAGGTTCCTACTCTGGCTAAAACTGTGATTATGCAGGCAAGAAATGTAACCAATACTATAACTAGTATTGTTATACCAGCATCAGCTGGTATACTACTCCTAACAGAGGAAGTTTTCTATACTTCCACCAACATTCAGATCGTCTCTTAAAGGCAAACAACAAAGCTCAGATAATAAGTACCTCACTAACTATTCAGCAATTTTTCACAGTTCATTTTTTCAAAACAATCATTTGGGATTGTAGCTTCTTCACTTGTCACAATAAAAATATACAGCAGTGAGAGTCATTTATAACAGAATTAAGAAAATCTACAAACAGACTTGAAAAATATTAGTAAACAATTTACACAACTTTAAATCAATGTAAATGAAATTCAGTGAAGAGAAAGAAACTTTTAAATTTTTTTTATTTAAAAATAAGATTTCATAAAAATACAGGACGAAAGAATTCTCAGTTGGAATGAAAAAAATAAACCATAACTTAAATCAATTTTTAAAAAAACCGCACAGAAACATTACATGAATGAAATCAACAAAGAGAAATAAAAAACAACACATTGCTTATCAGCTGAACATACTCTCGCGTTTTCAGATTTGATTAAAAGAATACCAGAGTAAGCTATCCTGTTTATATTATTCAGTCATTCACCTCATATGTTTCCCATTCAGGCATAACCAGTGCTAGACCTCATAGTTTTCAACAACTCCAGTAGGAACATTATTCAGCATTATTTGAAAACAGTCAAGATCAAATTAAGAACAAATTAATAAACCTCAATTATATGCCCATGTGTGAGCTACAAAATTCAGAATGCTAGTTTACACAAATCAGTACTCTTTTTCTGCCTGTTGAAGAGACAGAGTGATAATTTTCTATCTGTAGACTACTGTGATATACAGATATCAGTCCCGGGAATGTGCACAGAAATACTCAGAAATGCACAGAAATTAGAAGTTAAATTTTGTCTTTTCCAACTTGAAAACCACTGTAAATATAAGTTATTCTTACAGTTATACGGGTGATACTTAGATGGCCCTTGTTGCAACAACTGGCTTTAACCACTCTGCCATAGTCTGGCCAAGACACAAGATAACTGGATAATTTCAGTAGAACTGAAATCCTAGGCCTTATGCAGTCCACATATACAAGTACTTCAATGCCTCCCAAGTTCAAATGCTCAGCCACTGAGAAAGTAGTACAAGAATCTTTTGAAGAACGTTTTCTAAAGTATCCAGTCATACAGTATGTCACCTAAGTATGGACATTGTATTTAGAAGTACCTATTCTTCCCAAAAGCAGTTCCTAGCAGCATTCAGCAGGACACTTACTTTTGAGGTCCTAATACTTCAACTAATTTAGAATTAGACTCAACTTATTAGCGGGAGAAAATCACTTTCCTCAACCTGTTGGCCACACTTCTTAGGATGCAGCCCATGGAACATGTGGTTTGCTGTGCTGAAAGTACACATTACCAGATTGTATTGAGCTTCTCATCAACCAAACATGGTAACATGAACAACCAAATATCCTGAATTCTGAATGTGAACAACAATGTGATTTTTCACGATGTGCTGGTTTTGGATGAGGGAGAGTTAATTTTCTTCAGGGCAGCTAATCCAGGGCTGTGTCTTGGATTTGTGCTGGGAAGAGCGTAGGTAAGACAGGAATGTTTTCCTTACAGCTAAGCTATAAGGAAACACAGTGACAGGGCCTTTTTCGCTCCTTACGCCATCCCAGCAAGGAGGCTGGGGATGCACACAGAGTTGGGAGGGGACACAGCTGGGACAGCTGGCCCCAGCTGACTCCAGGGATATTCCATACCACATGGTGTCATGCTCAGCAAATAGAGCTGGGGGAAGGAGGAACACTTGAATATTTGGAGTCATGGTGTTTGTCTTCCCCAGTCATTGTCACATGCACTGCTTTCCTACAGCTGGCTGAACACCTGCCTGACCATGGGAAGCAGTAAATTAATTCCTTATTTTGCTTTGCTTGTCTGTGTGGCTTTTGCTTTATCTATCAAACCTATAGACTGTCTTTATCTTGACCCAAGAGTTTTCACATTTTCACTCTTCCAATTCTCCCCCTCATCCTGTTGGGAGGGAAACGACTGAGTGGCTCTGTGGTGCTTAGTTGGTGGCTGGGGTTAAACCAGGACACATGACATTCCACTTGGTGTTTTATTAACCATGTACTCATAAACTAAGGAATCACAATAGCTATCAGGAATACCTGAAGAACAGCTCAGAACACATTTTAAAAGTTATGTATATTAATAAAGACTGATGCACAGAAAATTTATTCTTGAAATTCCAAGTATATGAGAATTCAAGAATCATAACTCCTCCTCAGGACTGAAAATAATTGTGCACCTGAACTACTACACCAGCTGTGCGATGGGACCTCTCCTTCAAAGCAACAGATCAGAGGACAGATTCACAGACATTATTTAATGCATTATCTTTTATTTTAGACATCAGCATTTTTCAAATGAAATCTCAAATGTCTGATTATGAGAAGATAGCAAGTTAACATTCTTCGGTCCTACCAGGAGTTATCCCACACTGCAACTAAACCAGCTACTTTCAAATGTTTTCAGGGAGGAGTTCATCGGTTCTTTAAGTTCTCTTTGTGCCTCGCAGGAAATCAAATATTGTCAAGTCAGAAGATAATATTCACTTTTCTCAATAAAGCATGTGTTGTTCTGATATTACATTGGGATGAAATTTAGTAACACTGTCTATAAGATTTTTTAAACGCATAAAAATTACAGACCCTAATCAATCTTAAAAATGCAGTTTCTACTAAAACAAAGAATCTTAAGGAAGACTTGGAGGGAAAGAAAGCAATAGTTCAAAGGGTTCAAGAATTTCAAGGTCTGAAGGATTTCAGATTGGTTCATAAAAGTCTGATTTTTGCTGACAGAACAACTCATTCTGAGAATTAGTTTCAAAAACATTACTTGTATATTCCAGAGACCAAAATGGGGGGGAGGGGGGGGAGGAGAAGAAAATAATAAAGCCATTACTTCATTATGTGTATCCATATTCCTTTCAATTTCAAGCACTGCTCCAGTGTTTTCACCTATTTCCTCAAGCTTCTTTTTGTTTAAATATTGCTGCCAATACCACTTGAAAGAAAGTCTAACCCCACTATAAGTGGCACAAAAAAAAAAAAATGGCTGAACATTAGGCCTGAAATTTAAATTAATAAAACGTTGCATCTATTTTTAAAAGGACAGGAAAAGTAAAGTTGGATCAAATGTTAGACATTTACAAAAGTTTGAAGTTCAAGTGATTTTTAAGACGCACGTTTTGGAACTTTCAATGGATCACCAAATCTGTTAATTCAATAAAGGGACACTTCACATTGGCACTAACTGTACTAAGACTTTAAAAGAGTTGATCTGAAAATTTGTTGCGAACACGAGCCATGACAAATCTTACCCTTCTTTTTTGTAGTAACTGTTCACAAATAAACTATTACTTGATGCACTATCTACATTTTTAAATCCTGACTTTGCGTATTTTCTTGTTTCTGCTGCATGGCTGCTATTTAACGTGGATCCTAGTCCTGTTAGACTATGCAACACAGTAAGCAGCATAACTGAAAACACTGAGCTGTGAATTTCTCCTAGAAATCCACAGTACTTTTCACAATCATCTCAAGTTAGCATTTGTATAGATACAGATGGCTAAAGTAAGTACATTATTTCTCCAGATACAGGAAGACCAAGCTGGTACTTTGGCAACAGTTATCATTTTACCAGATCTGAAAGATGCTTTCTTTGGTTAACTACTTCCAGGAACTTAAAGGAACAACAAGCTATCTGCACCAACATAGTACCCTATCAAATGCATTAATATATTTCGCTGTTCATGTTAGTAGCAAATCTATATTTATGTATAAATATTTTTAATTACTTTTATTTTCAATATACAAACACTTAGACCAATTCCAGCTAATCAAGACTAAAGAAAAGTAAATATATATTTTTTTTATTTTATTGACAATATACTCTTCTTTATGGTACATTATGCTAACTAACTACATCTGTATTTTTTAAAAGTAATCGTTCTAGTATTTGCATCATGCAACTTCTTTGTTGATTATTGCTGATTCAAATCCTTGGGATTTAGGGAAAACATGCTTTGTATCTGCATAGTTTACCCTGAACTATTTAATCCCTGTCACTCTATAAAGACATGAACATTTTTCACTAACATCATATCTAGGCTGAAAGATAACTTTAAGATTTCTCAATGTAAACACACACATTTGCGTGCCTTTACGAAACCTCTCCAAGAAAGATTTAGGAAGTACCCTGCTTCAGATTTAAATGTTACCTTTTATAGTGCGGTGCTGCAAGATTACTTTTGCATATTATAAATACCTGGCAGAATCAGGGAATTTTAAATACATCTAGCAGGAAAAAAAGACATTATTATTATTATTATTATTATCCAGACAGGCCTACTGATAAAAATCCTAAAAAAAAAAAATAATTCAAGGCAGAATAAGACACGTAGTGAGAAATCTAACCATCAATGTAAACTTCAGTGCTTCCTACACATTAAAAAAAAAAGAAAAAAGAAAGAGAAAAGAAAAAAAAGGAAAAAAATAGAGCCAGTATCAAACTGGATGAAGACTACATTCCAGTTGTTTGCTTTTGGTATTAATCTCAAAGACAAAAGGAATCTCTTTGGAAAGCTAATTTGAAAGTAAGTATGCCTGAAGCTGATTGCTTAACTTGCATTAATTTGAGAACAGAATCAAGACCACAACGAAAATAATGCCCAGGGCACACTGTGATGCCTACAACTGGATTTTAATTGACTTTAAGGCTGTCATAGTCCTATTATCATAAAACCTGTAATGCACTTCCAGCACGGAGGACCCATCTGTGCCCAACATCCATCTGTTTAGACATGATTGGCAAAATGGTAGGGAACTCGCAGTGGTTGCCTCCGTCTGAAAGGAATAAACCACAGGATCTTCCAGCGAGTGCCAAAAACTTCTGAGAAGGTCTGCTGCCATGGCTTTCGGGGCCTCGATCTACAGAAGACAGCATTATTAGTGAAAGACAGCACGCCCACAGTGCACTTCAGTCTGCTACAACAATGTAGGTTGGCTGGGGATCCATTACTGGACTCTGATGAATTGTGTCCAAGCATACAAATACAACTTTTATTTCATTACGACACGCAGCTGAGAGTTAACTTTGGAGAACAGAAACTATCTGTGTCATCAATCAAACAAAGGCACATTTTGAAGCACAGGAGACCTCAAAATTAATGAAATATATGTCAAAACACAGCAGAAAGTATCTTTTGATCTGTACTTTTGAAAGAAAATATAGTTCCACTGGCTTTGGGTAGGGAAAGAAAGGGAATGACATGAGGCTATTTTGTGTACAACCAACGTTAAAAGATTAGTGAGGTGCTGCTAGAGATAGGAAGTACAGAGCACAGTACCATGCAAAATCATCTTAACAAAGCATCTTTAGTTCCTGTACTGTCTCAGCCAGTCTAAAAAAAACCAGCTACTCCCTTAGCATTTGAGCAATGTAGGAATTTTACAGAACTTACATGTCTTCACAACAGTTTGACATTTTCTCTATACTTGTAGTGTCCTGTTGAAGAAAAGAAAAAAAACAATGAAAAAGTATTTATTTACATTCCTAACTTTTAAAATGTCATTATGAAAGTAAGTAAATAAAGCAGGGAATTAATTATTAGTGTATACTGCTTTGACAGTAGTTCAGTAGGTTGCATATTACACATATGCCATATTAGTTTTACATGAAAGTGAAATTAAGCACATAAATTTTAACTCAGTCTGTTAAATGATTTTTATAAGCAGGATATGAAACTACACAGTGTAGTTTGACTACAATACCAAAGAATGCCAAAATATCTTACAGCATTATTACAGCTAAAATTAATTCAGATATTACAAGTAATTCAAAGGACATTTACAAGCAATATCTATGAGGTACACTCTCGTCATACTTTCCACAAGCACTCATTCCAGACTTGGAGTATTCCACTGAGAAAACCACAGGAAAAGCTAGTAAAATGCAACCATTAACAGATAAAGTATTTTGAAAAGCAGGAGCTAGTCAGAAGTTTTAAAACCATTAGCTTCATGAGTATTATAATGCAAACAGCAGAACTGAAAATATACCATGAGTTTCTACAGTTCCTACTATTAAATACCAAATATAAAAATTGTTCTCTTAAAATATAAAAGCTAAATAATTTGCAGAGTGAAGGCAATCTTGCAGCTAACAGCAACTTAAATTCATACTTTAATTATAAAATGTTAAGAAAAGTAACAGATCAATTTTAGCTTAGATCATCCCCAAATAAAACTTTCAAAACTACCAATAGTACTTTTTTCTCACTTTTCACTATGGATTTCACAAAAAAGCTTCCTTTGTGAGTATTACGCAGGGGGTTTCAATACACATTTATAGCTCACTACGTCCCAAAATCATTTGTGAAGTTCAAAACACAATTAATTGAAATATTCTTCATGGTTTCAACTCCTTTTCATTGGTACTTTGGTATTTCCCTTTACTTTTCATTGATTCAGGCACGCACATAATGCACCTGTCCAATTACAGCAGCATTTGAATAAGACCAAGAGCTAATCTCAATTGTCCCAACCACGTACAGACAAAACGACTGTGATTTAATTAGGCTGCAACTTCATTGTCATCTGGAGACACTACCTAGCACTAAAAACCATACTGTGCTCCTTGATTGTTCCTGCCCTCCGCGCATGCAATTTAGTGCAGGCATTGCTGGGACTCCGCCCCTACCTTTCATAAAGTTTTAAGGGGGAAGGGAGAAATGTGAGTGGGAAATAATGTACAGGAAGCTGATTCCTTGCTCCACTAGACATGGGTGGCCCCAACTCCCTTGCCAATTTCTGTCCTTCTATTCTACTTCCCAGCTCTAATGAGTTTTGGAACAGGATACCTTACCACACACTAAACAGCAAAAAAATCTTAATTCTGTCCGTGACCTATCCAGCTGAATTCCAGACGCACTACAGCAAAGAAGAGAAGTCCTCTTTTCTCCTGCCAGTCCACCAGGACGCACAAGTTCTTGCCCAGAAGTTTGTGCAGAGGAGGCATGCCCAGAGCAGGTTACGTAAACCATGCTGGCCCCATCATTAGGCAGGGTTTAACACCACTCAGCAGTGAGGGAGGAAAGGATTGGAGGCAGCAAACTGTAAATACTGCTTGTTGTTTTGACTCCCACAGATAAACTGCTGCTCCTCCCATGTTACAGGCCTGTCTTCCATCTCCTGCCACAAGCATCAGGAAGGCATTACAAGGCACAAGTCATTCTCCTTGTTAGGGCAGCACTGGCCTGCACAGCAAAGGAATACTTCGTTTCCTTGGACTGGCTTTTTGTCCAGCTTTTGTCAGAGAAAACACCAGCTTTGCCAACCACAGAAATTCATACATGGCTTTTTCAATTTAAAGGACTAAGTGAATAACAGATTACTTCCATGGCATTTCAGCAAGGTAGTAACAGCATTTTCATGAGATGCTACAGCTCCTTTTGTAACTGCAAAAATATCTCAGTTCTAGGAATTATTCTCTGGTCAAGTCAAAGCTGTCTATCCAATAGTACAAAATAATAGTGGCACATTTGAAAGCAGTAATGGCAAATGGTCTTTTGTAAAACAAAAACATGCTAGTCCAGACTCTAAACTGACTTGTAGCTATGGAAGATTAATGCTACCATTTCAAAAACGGGGCCTTTAAACCAGCTTTGGGTGCAGAAGTATCACTAAATACCTTAAATATGGCTTTCTGCTATGTTTCTGTCCATTGCTTAGTTGTTAATACACTTGGCTCCCTAAAATACTGTGTTTGAGATTTTTGGGGGGAAATCACAGGTTGGAAACTGCAGATGGTATTTCATTTTAAGTGTTGTCACAGCATGTTATCAAGACCTGAAAGGTTCTCATCAGCGTCTGCTTCCCTCAAAATTGCAACCTGTTAAATTAACTAAGTTAAAGTACCAAAACAGGAACTAACTAACTTACTTCCTTCCTTCCTTTCCTTCCTTCCATCCTTCCTTCCCCCCTTCCCTTCCCTTAAAATGCCAACATATACTTTAGATTACTTTTGCTTTACAGTAAAGAAATTGGGGCTGAGCAGCAAGTCGTTTGCTCCTCGGATACTTTTTCAGAATTTAAAAAAACTTAGAGCCACATTTTAAAAGCTGCAAACTAGCACAAAACACTGCTCTGAAGTTTAGCTGCTTAACAAGTGCTAGTGACTGAACTTAAGAAACAAAACGCCTCTCATACCTTCCCTCCCCCAACACTGATGCCAAACAGGCTCATTTGAAATGTACTTTCACTTGAGAGTGAACCAATTTACCTTTTCACATGAAAGTGAAACTTCACAGCACCCCAGGAAAGTCAGTAGCCCCTCTGCAGACAGGAGATGAAGGAAAAGGAGAGTACCACAGTTGAGTTTTGACCTGTTATTTAAGGCTTCCTTCTCAGACATGAATTTTTCTTCTTTTGGAGGCAAAGGATCAGAATAACCACTATTCTTCTGAATGACAAGGTGTTCTGCTCATTAACACATCTCACAAATGGCTTTCAACCAGAATATCATCTCTCTTAATTATGCATTTGATG
Source organism: Melanocharis versteri (assembly GCA_013397845.1). Taxonomy (NCBI): domain Eukaryota; kingdom Metazoa; phylum Chordata; class Aves; order Passeriformes; family Melanocharitidae; genus Melanocharis; species Melanocharis versteri. The sequence continues at coordinate 1,041,641 of VZTG01004423.1, forward strand.
TATACCAAGGTTGTGCTACAACATCAGAATTACTGCGTTCAGCCTAAGAGGCTTTGGCTGTCTGCATCTACTATCAGCTTGGATTACTATTAATACAAATAGAACTCCGCTAAGATTTTTTTTTTCCAGACTCAAAGCTAATGCTAATGTTAAAACCCTTTTTGAGCACTGGCACTCATCCGTAAGTTTAAAATAACTTGGAATGAGCAAACATCACGTATCTATGGAGTCCTAGTATTCTCTAAATCTAAAAATCCCTTAAAATTTGCAATTGAATACAAGATGAAATTGACAAACACACAACTGATTAATTTGACATGATGGATCATCTGGATTCTCAAAGCCATCAGCCAGACTGGAAATAAAAATTGTTCCTGCACCTGGTTATTCACAGATACATACCCAATGATAAGCATCTTAAAGCAACTAAAGAAAAAAAATCACACCTTAGTGAGATAGGCAAAAGAAAGTAGAGGAAATAAAAACAGGAATAGGAATAGGAACAGGGCAAAGTCCAGATTCTGCTGAGGGGAGAAGAAATGTGCGATTTTTTCCCTTTGAGGATATACTGCAAGTCCGTAAGAGCAGTTTACTTACTCTAAGTTAAGTAAGCTACTGCCACAGCTAAGTCTGCTGTAAGAGGAAGAAGAATGGAGAGGAAGAGACATATGTAAAAGCACTGACAGAGTTCTGCAAACCAACTTCAGATTCACTTGCAAATGAATGCATTCACGTTAGCTCCTAAGAAAACTGTATCTTTTACATCTATGCTTTTATTTAGCAAAACCAACTGCCAAATAAAAAAAAAAAAAAAGATCACATGCACTGCTTAACAAACTGTGCTACAGGATGGGTTTTATCATGAACTAATTCATCATGAAAAAAGCACATGCATAGGATATTTTTCACTTACTGCTTCATGTTATCCAAAGGATAAACTGTAATTTGTAACTTACAGGACTAACTCCAAAGCATGCAGCTACAATCCCTGGTTCAATTTTCCTCTTTTGTTTGCTTAAAGTGACATGCAATCATTACAGCTCTATTAAATACTTGCAGTAGAAGAATGTAAGCATTATGCCACGCTTTTAGTATTTTCAAATGTTCAGTATAGGTGAATCAGCAGAAAAGTATGATGAAGCAGAAAAAGAGAAAACAAAACTTGCAAGCCTTCCTGGATTTGCAGCCTTTGCTTTTATCTGAAAGTTCAAGAAAACACATCCTTTATATAAAGGGGTTTTTTTGCCTTCTATTTAACATCCTTTCATGGTGTGTATGCAAGTGACAGGTGAGCAACTCAAGAATACAAAATATAAAACATAGAAATAACACATCGTATTTGAGAAATTTCCTTCTTTTTTGGCATTAAATACATGTTGGGTTTACTTCTGGCCACTTTTTAGCATTCTTTTCTTAATTTAGACTTTTCATATTAGATGATTAATTTTATCAATTATAATTATGATCAGCCTGAAAATTATTAGTTCTAAGTTTAAATCCCTATATCAGACTCATGTGCTAAATGAAAAATAAAGCTACACTCTGTTACATCCAGGGAACAGTCTTGCACTCCTCTATGCTCTGATTAATTTAGTTAAATAGATTTCAGATTTATTTATTGGGTATCAGAAAATGACTCAATGAAAAGAAACTTTTTGATAACAAATGAGGGATACATCTAAAATGGAGGCAATACAAGCAGATCTCTTAACTTCAAGCTATTTCAAATCCATGGCATGTTTGGTGCAGACAGCTGCATGACAAGAGACACGACAAAATATATTATATTTATTGATACTTACAAATACCTTCTTAAGACAAAAATACCAGGGAAAAAATATTTAAGAAAGCTTGTTGTTGATCTTGTTCACACAGAAGCCATTTTAATGGTCTGATGTCTAAATCTGACAAGCAACATGTAAACAAAATGTACTCAGCCCCTGGAACACTCAAATAGCATTTTTATAGTTACTTATCTTCAAGTGGTTAAAGGTACTACCTTCGCTATTATAAAAATAGATTAGTAAAAGGACTTCCTTTTTGAGTGAAGAACCAGGGATAATTTTGGCATGATATTCAATGATATTTTATACTCTTTGCACAGTATAAAATCTGATTACATTTTCTAACTTCCACATTTCCCTTAGAATATTCTAAATTATTAATTTCAACAAAAGTATTAATATTTACCTAAGATGACATAGTAACCTAAATAAAAGAGATGAGATCTTTTGCTACCTAGAGTGTCTTACACTTCTATTTATTCAGACATTTTAAATAGCTCATAAAAGAGGCGCTTTTTAAAAATAAACTAGTATTTTATTTTTATGGTAAATACGTATTTAAAGATGTCAGAACACATTCACTAAAAATGCTAAACAAACTGCAAGTCTATTCGAGAAAAATAAGGTAAAGATACAAAAGAATTAACACAGTTAACAAAACAGTATTCAAAGACCAGGACATTACTAATTCCTGACAATTTAATTTATAGAACTTCACGCAGTCTTCTAATAGGAGATCTACCTATAGGTGGATTAAAGGTAGAGACAGGAAAAAGGGAAGGGATAAGAATAACGAGGAAGAGGAAGACAGACAATGTTGACAGTAAGTTATTTTCTGTTAGTAATTTCCAATTACTATTTGGGGTTATACTTTACATATCCTTTTTTTTTTTCCCCTGTAATTACTTTATATCTTACACTATATTATAGCCACATAAAGAATACAACTGCCTGGAAATCCTGATTTCCCCTACCGATCCTAATTTTTAATATGCTAAACTTAATTACGAGGATTAATAGTTCCTTGATTACACTTCTGCCATGTTTGAAAAAACAGGAAAAGCCCTTAGTATTCACTAATCAAAACAGTATTTAATAGATTATCTGATTAAAGATATGATTACAAATATTTTTAATTACAAGATACTTATTATTAATGACAAAAAGCACTTCAGCAGAACTAGATGACTTGTCACTCTGCATATTAAATCAGCAATGGATCAATATTATAAAATACGTGAAGAATTAAAAAGCCCTTGATTTTACTAAAAGAGTAACTGCAGCTACATTTTCATTATTTTGAAACTCAATCTTTGTAAAAAGGTTGAAAACTACCTAGTAAAATACACTTGCTACTTTAAGGTGAAAAGGAGAAACACTGCAACAATAAAAATCAAGTATCAACATTTTTAAATGCTTCTAAGGGGAAAAATGTATGTGGTAGGCACCATATTGTGCACCAGACAGGCTGCTGAACACTATTTTCCCTTCTTTCCTTCCTACAGAAAATAAAGGGAAATTTCTCTTTTCCCCATCCAGAAAGTACTGATGCAACAGGATACTGGTGTATCACTGTACACCATTCAAACAGTTAATTAACAGGAAACCCCGGTAGCATTAATTAAATTAATAAAGTCACTGTCCACTTAGTTTATGATAATACACCCACTACCTTGCACAAAGGCCACATGGTATCTATTAAATTTATAAAAGCCTATCCATTAAATAGTTCTGCCCCAGAGAAACAAGTTAATTACTAAATAATTCCAATGAAAATTTTTTCTCTGAAATACTAGCATAAATCACATTAAATCATATCTAATGGACTGGAGTGGAAGAATTAAGAAAATTTCTTTTCTTCCATAGAAATAGTTTGTTAGAACATATGGAAAAATGAAAACACTGTTTAGTGTTTGAGATAAAAACAATCAAAGGTAATCCTTTAAAATTAGGGTTCAGATTAGTCTCTGCAAAGGATGCTGTTTAACTGAAACATCTGGTAGTGTTACGTTGAGAGACAGGCCTTTTTTAACTTTGGAAATGAGATTAGTAGATCAGTTATTTGTAAGTGTCCAAGTAATTTCTAATTATTTTATCTGGGTCACAGATAATCCGCTTTTACAGGGCTCCCACAATGACATCAGAGGATCACTGTTGAACTGATTATCCTGTTACCTTCCACCATCCATGGGAAGACCGGATTTTCCTTTTGTACAGAGAAAGAGAAAGAAGTGGCTGATTGCTTCAGACAGGTGGCAGCCAACAAAATAAAGAATACCACAGATCTTGAGAGGAAGAAAATCACATATATGCAAAAGGTACCACCTTTTAAAAAATGGTCAACAAACTGAATACTTCTTAGCAGTGTCTGATGCAATTTAAAAACTCACTAGATATGAACAAATATCAAAATAATCAGAAAAGCCATTGTTTAAAAAACAGCATGCCATATAATTTATTACATGTCCTATAATAATGCCTTGTAGATCGAACATAACCAACAGAAGAATCCTACAGTATAAATAGAAAAACTGGGTTTTATCATCATTTAACTCTTAATGTGAAATACACAGAGAAGTAACTTCTTAGAACTAAAATGGAATATGAGGGAGAGAAATGAAGGGTTAGTCTTCTACTAAAATACACATGAGCATCCTGACCATTCCACCTTTTTTAAAAAGACTGAATAAAAGCGCTCTTTTTAAAAGAGCTCTATACCTCCAACAACCATTCATCAGAAACAATCTGGGATTGATAAAAGAGACTTTTTTTCCTTGGTGAATTTATGCCTTTTCTTATGAAAAAATGAATAAATAGGCTAGATATGGGTTTTTTGAGGAAAACAAACATCTGTTACATATAAAAATGAGAGAAAAATTCTTAAAAAACACAGGTCAAGAAAATATGCCTTGAGAAAGCAAGCAAGCTTCTGGGTACTATTTGATTTAGCTTCCCAATAAATTTTATTATTTCATAAAACAACATGAAAAAAAGCAAATGGAAATAAAAATTAGTAACACGGATACATCCTTCTCAATACTTTCTTCTAGCTTAAGTGAAAAATACTCTTTCCTAGATAAACTTTGGTTTTGTCACTTCAACACAATGTCATTAATAGGTGTACACAACTGTTGCACAAGACACATTGTCTGGTTTGTTTTTTTTTGTTTGTGGTTTTTTTTTGTTTGTTTTGTTTTTGGTTTTGTTTTTGGTTTTTTTTTTGTTTGTTTGTTTTGTTTTTCTTTTTCTTTTTCTTTTTCTTTTTCTTTTTCTTTTTCTTTTTTTTTTTTTCTTTTTCCCCAGAAAATTTTAAAACTTTCTGAAATGGACAAAGTAATAATTTATCCATAAATCATAGTTCTACTACTTACAACGAACCACCAACAAAGACCCACATCTCTACCTTCATGGCGTTTTAAAGTGTCCATGCTGGAGCTATCTTGCTGCCCTGTAGTGATTAGGGCCAAAGACTACTTCTGGACTACAAGCAACTAGGAGGTCTGGAGTAAAGAGTAACAATAATCTTTAAAATTGTTACTCTCAGTAGGAGACTAGAAAAGTTGCATTCGTAAGGTGCAACTCCCAAAATTCTCTTTGGTATGTTTTTCTCTGTTTTTTTTACTTAAAAGTTTGCTTCTACTTTTCAAACAATGTCATTTAGAAATCATGCTGCCTGAGAATGCAAGAACACAGGCTCCAGTTAAGGAATATAAATTTCCAGTTAAGGAATAAAAAATTCAAAACTGCTCTACAAGATATGACAGGGAATGGAGGAGTGGTAAAGCAAGTAACAAGCACAGGAGACAAGCTGGCTTTCAACATAAACGCATGATCACTTTGGAAATTACACCAGACGGTGTTTAATTCATGAGTGAAACCAATTTTTTCCATCCAGTTCTCTAAAAACTTGAATATTATAAGAAGACTAATTGTTAGGATGAGATTTTAAGAGGAGTATCCTCTTAAAAGTCATAGAGTTTCTAAATTAGGATTTTAAATTTCTCCCTATTCCAGAGGCTTATGAATTAGAGAGAACCTAGATACTTCTATTTCCAAAGTATACAAATAAAAATTCCCCAAGAGTAATGTAAAGTACATGCTAGAAGAAGTGTTAAAATTCAGGACAATAACAAAATTAGAGGCAAACAGAGCTCAGGGAAAGCGACTGCAGAAGGAGGATGAAAAGAGCCATGTGCCCCTTCTGATAGAAGTGTGTTTCACATATGCTAGTTTCTAGGGAGAAAGCACTAATCCTGTATACAGAGGCCACCTCAGCTGCTCCCCTCTTCATCGGAACAATTCATGTCAAAAGTTCCTCTAAGGACAGTTTTTGTCAACCAGCTGTTCTCCTCGCATTGTAGGAAGTCACCTCCTTTGCTCTTTGGCTTCCTGGACCTCCAAATGAGTCATGAATAGCCTTGTGTTAATGATACCCTAACAGTGATACCACAATGACAGTGGTGGTAAATTTACTCAGAGAAATTACTGTATGGTAGGTTACTTGGTCTATTAATCACCTTATCAAGCAGCACAGCCTCAAGAACATTCCCTCTGTAAGAGACAAATTTTAGTATACAAGTTACAAAGTCTTCATTTGTAACAGGGAGCACATTTTATCCAAGCACCTTGGTATCTACTGAACACACATGAAGCAGGATAACAGCAGAATACATGCATATGCAGAATACATGTGTATTTTTCTTAAAGACCTTTTTAAAAATGGATGTACTGTTATAATCAATGACAGTTGCACAATGACAGGCACAGATCAGTCAACTGTGCAACAAACCTGAATTTTGCAAAGTGCCAGCATATGTGGCAGAATACTTCACCTTGACTTCACAATGTGTTTTCTGTTTTTAGCTACTGCCCTGTTCCAGAAAAACATGATGAAGGATATCAGATATATTCTTTCCATTATGCATTCAGCCCAACATTTTATGACTTCTGAAAAAATGTATCAAAGAGGAGAAAATGCCAATGCTATGAAAACCTACAAAAAAATTGTGCTCATTCTTATGGTTTGTCAATCTAGCACTTAGCTCAATTCTAGTGGAGTGTAACCCTGCTTCTAAAAATGTACACAAAGATCACATATGCAAATTTATTCTACACATTAAATTTTATCTATCATGTTGCTGTGGCAAAGGGATAAACCTCTGTAAATATAAAGACCAAGAATCTGGAATTTTTTAATAAGCATGTCTAACATTCCTCAAAAAAATGGGCCTTAGCTTTATATTACTAAGACGAAACAAAAACTATAGGCTTCATTTCTGGAAAATTATGTAATGATGGTCAAGCAAGTTTACCTTACGGAGAATCAGGAAGTCTTGTTACAAAAGGGTTAAAGTTTGATAAATCTTAGATTTATCTTCCTTTCCAAAAAATTTTGCAGTACTTAAAATACAGGTAAATAGTAATGTTAAACACCAACAAACCTTAACCTGCTGGACTCATTCAGCAATAGTTTGTATCCATCAAATTTCAGATCACAGAGCTTCAACACTTATTGTCTCTACTATTTAAAAACAGCTTTTTTTCCAGGAGCTGTGGAATGAATCTTGGTATATGTTAAACTGCAAGAAGAGGCACAAGAGCATGAACTATGAAAATGTGTATTACCTGTTCTCCCACACAAGCACAAGAGCGGCTTTGCCTTTTTCAAAAGGCCCATGCTCTTGTCCCTTGCACACATCTCTAGGCAGCTTCAGCAATCACTGAAATTAATGCTTTCAAGAATAGCTATGGAGCAATTCATATGACACAAATGCTTTAACAGTGCATATCCATGCCTCCAAGCATCTTAAGTTTCTTTCAAGTTAACCTTGTCTGCACTACTACGCTTTAATGATTGTGTTCTGCTATTAAGTTTTGAGCTATACCTTATACTAAGTTAATTTCATCACTAATTCCGTATTTAATATAGAGCTCATTTCAGACACAATTTGCTTAATTTACCCAGGAAAGTTGGACGCTGAACTGTAACTCCAGCACAGTACACAGTAGAAACATCACTGCTTGTTACTGTTCATGGTTCATTGCTTCAACAGGACTTGAATGTCTTGTGTACTCAACGTGCTCAGCTTTTGGGTGGGTATAACAGTTTCACTGTTTCCCTACTTTTCCATCACAGGCATGTCTTTTGGGAGCCTGCAAAGAAACTAAATTACCTGCTGCCCTCTCCTCTGCCTTTTCCAGTTGATAGCCAAAGCTGTCAGTGCTTACGCAGGAAGCAAGCCCCCACACTACAATGCTGGCAATCAAAAACTATTTGTACAGAAAGACTTTCTGACACCACTTGTACACTAAGCACAACTGCACCAAACAGACTTGCTTTGTTTGTTTGAAGTCTGACTGGTTGTTGCCAAGCAGATTTCCTTAAAATGATTGTATTGTTTATCCTTGCCAATTCTGTATTTTCGAAGAAAGGAATGAAAAGGGAGAAGACGATTGTGCTGCTGGTATGAAATGCTCTGAGTGTGGGATGGACTCACACAACCTACATTCTTCAACAAGTCAATGCAACAGCATGCACATGGTGTGAATTAATTAATGTTTGGAGATACACCAGTAATGGACTCCTACTTCCCCAGCAATCCTATCAAACCTAAAAACTTGTCCATATGACAATAGCCCCTCTGCCCTTGGGGGGATAGGTAGGGTGCAGGGAGAGGCCTTAAAAAAGACCTGTACTTTTCAGCATCTGCCTCTTACAGACGATCCACATCCACAATTACTGTAGCATGTTTGCTTCACAAAGTTTGGCAAAGACAACAAAAGAGTGTCCAGGCATACTGCAGCTCAGCAACTATGATTCAGCAGAAAAACTGGACTTGAAAATGCTATTAGCCCACACCTGTTCCAGCGTAGCTGCCAGCTCTCTAAGTGAATAAGATGTACTTCACAGTGTATTATACAACTGACAGAGAAAGAAAAGACTTTACAGCAGTTTATAAACAGAGTGCAGTGGTGGCAGCAGCCTGAAACTGTTAAGGTTCAGGACAGAGAAGTTACAACTGGGCATTTGTGTCTGTTGCAGGGGCAGCGCAGTTGGTATCCTGTGTCAGAACAGAAACATCCCAGGTTTCCAGTGTATCTCACAGAAGCACGTTCAGTCTGAGAAGTCGTATTTCATATTCAGTAATAGTATCTTAACGGATGCTGATGGTCAGTGCTAAAATTTAGTCCAGCTTCTGGCAGCACACAGAACAGAATGACAGACTCAAGGTCTGTTCCTTGTTTTCTTCTATATCCTATCCGTGGTTTAGTGCAGTACTGATCACATAGGTTTTCTGATCCTTCTCATTTATATCAGAAACAGAAACTAAAAAGACCTGTATTTCAGCATCTGAACAATTAGGCTCACTGAGTTTCTGTCTCTGTCTCACCTGTTACGGGTGAGCAGAATTCACCACTTCAGCTAGATAGATAGTCACCACAGTGGTGGTCTAGAAAACATCCCAGCTCCAGATGATGCAGACATAAAGGTGGTGTGCCAACATTTAAGCAGGGAAGAGAAAACCTGTCAGCAAGACCCTGGAACGGAAATCAGGCACACAGTAAAGGTGCACAAAGGTAAATCCATTCACCTAGGGGTTGAGAGTAAGTGCAGAAAGCAGTATGGTAGAGCAGATGGAGAACAGTAATAATAATATACAGTATAACTACCACAACAGGAAAAGAAAAAATGTAAATATGTAAAGGTAATATAGTAAAACCAAAAAGCAGTATTATTGCTTTATCTAACATAATTAAAAACCACACCGTAATTTTTTTTCCTTTACTCCACACAAAAGAATTACACAATACAGTTAGGATGTTTTCCATCATGTACCTACAAAAGTTAATACTGTTCAAATCTTCATAATTCCAAAATGAAATCTCAGGCAGATCTCAAACATCTGTTTGAGATCAAAAATGCTGCCATCTTGTACATTATTGTCTTTTAAAAAAAGTTCAGCAGGCAAGATCATAGACACTTTCAGCAAGCACATATCCAACTAATGTACTCTCTCTGTCATGTCAAACAATATTTTAAACATTTGTATGGATTCTCAAGATAACTTTAGAGAATTTGCTGGCAGCTATTAACTTCTAATGTACAGAACAGGATGTTATACCAAAAAAGGCTTGTTTCTTCTACATATTTATTACATTATCAAATTAATTTAACTGGAAAATTTTCCCATGCAGAGGATTTCTTTTTCTATATATCTAAATGCAGAATACTCATCTGCACTGTAAACTGCACATGATTACATTCCACAGCTCAGCAAATAAAGAGATGAACACAGGCATATTTATCAAAATACGTAACAAAGCAGCTGTTTTCTCAAAATTTGATTTATCAGCGGGCCTCACTGTCACATAATTTTGACCAGGGTACAAAAGAGTTTAAAATAAAACCAAAAATCAACTACATACCTTGTACACAGCACAATTGCAGGACACGGTATGGGTTTATTTTACTAATACAAATCAGAAGACTGACTTGATAGGTGGAATTATTAGATACTTGTTTGTTAGAAAGCTTCTTAGATTTCGCTGGTGTCAGGAGGCTTGACAGACCACATATCAAACAAGTGCCTCATAGTGCAAGTGTTTTTCTAGTCTTCCCTTAAATGCAATCTGCTGTTCTGCTTTGACTAATTGTACTGAAAATAAAACTAATATATACTTCTAAAATTAGATACTTACAGTGAAAATACCCATTAGCTGAGTGTAAAAGAGTCGACTTATTCCACCTAATATTATTAGACCCATGAAGGCAGATATTCTTAGGAGAGCAAGTTCATGTCTAAATACAAACACATCCTAGAACAAGACAGAAAGAAGAGAGAACTTTAGCAGTTGCAAATTAATTACAATCTTTGAACCAAGTGGAAATACTAGACAAGAGGTGTAAGAGGCGCTCTCAAAGACTTAAAGCTGAAGGCAAATATCAGATTTTGACTAGATGCACATCACTCATGTATTTATTTATGTTTTACAAGCAGAAAACAATAATCTTTTCTTTATACACGTTAACAGTTGGGCGTTTATTTTGCCAGACTGTTAAAAAAGCTCCTTCAAGTAGTTAAGGTTTTGGGAATATATCAAATTCAGATGGGTTATTTCTGAATCTTCCATCTCAAACTGTGCCAGATTGCTACACACAAGCTATATAAGACAGGGAAACTACTCTGTTAAACGGTCTGATTTATTAAGACTCTTATACCTTGGCTACCAGGCAGAGCACATTTCATTTTTACATCACCTCTTCTGAAAGAAAATAAACAACATTCCAAACTTCACACTTGAAGACTGTACCTCCAAAGTCTAAGTATCTGTACTGTATTGTTCTCTCTGTAGTGCTGCCTATTATCCAACATAAACTTATCTCCAACTTTTAAATTTTGGCCTTGAGTGGATTACTGTCATTTTGGATAAGGGTGAACAGTACAGAGGCTTCAGGGTACAGGAGAATATGGATGTATTTGATCAGCTGCATTGGAAAGTCTGTTCCCATCCAGCAGAAAACATGAAAAGCATTACAGAGTGTTATGTAATGTCTTCAAAGGATAGAGCACCTTATTTTTATCACAGGAGAACATTTTTATGTGGCAGTTACATGAGGTGCACCAAGAGTTCAGACCCCATTCTCTTATTTTTAAGTTACAATTGCATTCTCAAGGCTGTCTTTTGAATATACACATCTGTTTCTCCACTTACAAAAGTTAGATCATGGCAGGAAAGTATTAAAACCTTTAAAGTAAACTTTAAATTACAACCAGAATATAGAAGAGAACTGAATGAAAAAATAAAATAAATAAACACAACAACAAAAAACAACAAACTCCCCCCCCAACACTGCTTATGTTCAACCATTAGGACTTGAGGAAGAGGGATACTGGGTTTTAATTAAACAGAGAATAGTTAAAGCAAATTACATTTAGCAAAAAAAAAAATCTGATTTTTCATTTAAATAATTTCCATGAATGTTCAAAATATAAACTCAGGAAAAAAAGTTTAAACTGCCTACTAAAGCTTTGAAGAAAGTCAGTATTTAATGAACAAGTAGAAGTAGTTAAGCAGGTAAAACAAAAAACAACCTCCAACAGTTTTTCCTCAACTACTATAATGGTGCGTCCCCTCTCCCCCTCCCCTGTTAATACTGGTCTTTCTTGCTGTAGAAAATATATTAATTTCCAATTTTTTAAACTCTTCTTACTCAGTTAATGAGTTCATTCAAAGATAAATCAACTTAAAATAAAAGCAGTCATGCTATTCTTTATTTCCCTTCCCATTAGCTAATGAAAGCTTTAAAGAAAAACAAGGTAAGACAGAACTTCTACTAGTTGTAAAACACATCTTCATGTCTTCATTGGTATGTTTTATCATATCAGAAATTTTTTCATGAAAGAAATTTCAAGCTCAACTTCAAAGAAAACAGCTAAATATAAGTGAAGAGTGCCAACAGCAAAGTAACATTCTGAATCTAGCATCACACTCCCCCATTAGCACTCCCTGCAACCTCAGTTTAGAAGAGTTCCTTCTCTTGAACATAATTTTCAGTATGAAAAAAATACATCACCTAACACATGACAGAAGAAAATCCTAGCATACAGAAGAGAGGTTGCATTTTCATCTGACTGTTTTAACCCACATTAAAGTAGAGGTACAAAAAAGGATTGACCTTTCACACTGAAGATCACCGGACAATAGAATCACAGAATGGTCTGCACCGGAAACGACCTTAAAGATCACCTAGTCCCAACCCCCCTGCTGTGGACAGGGACATCTTTCACTACAGCAGGTTGCTCAGACCTTCATCAAATCTGGCCTCAAACACTTCCAGGGATGGGGCATCCATAAATTCTCTGGGCAACTTCTTCCAGTGCCTCCCTAGCCTCTGAGTAAAGAATTTCTTCTTAATATGTAATCTAAACCTACTCTGTCAGTTTGAGGCCATTCCCCCTTGTCCTGCCACTACATGCTCCAGTAAATATCTCTAACTTTCTTGTGGGCTCCCCTCAGGTAATGGAAGCCTTCTCTTTTTTGGGATGAACAAACCCAATTCACAGAATCACAGAATTGTTAGGGTTGAAAGGGACTTCTCGAGATCATTCAGTACAAGCCCCCTGCCAAATCTAGGTCACCTAACAGCAGGTGACACAAGAATGCATCCAGGTGGATTTTGAGTGTCTCCAGAGAGGGAGACTCCACAACCTCCCCAGGCAGCTGTTCCAGTGCTCTACCACCCTTAGTGTAAGGAAGTTCTTCCTCTTGCTGAGGTGAAACTTCTTGTGCTTTAGTTTAGGGCCACTGCTCCTCAAACAGTTGCTGGGCACCACTAAAAAGAGCCTGGCACCATCCTCCTGACACCCACCTTTGAGATCTTCTAATGCATTGAGATCCCCTCCGTATTCTCTTCTCGAGACTAAACAGCCTCAGCTCCTACAGTCTCTCCTCGTAAGAGAGATGCTCCAGACCCCTGATCATCCTTGTGGCTCACCCCTGGACCCTCTCCAGTGGCTCCTTGTCTCTCTTGTGCTGAGGAGCCCACAACTGGACACAGCTCTCCAGGTGTGGCCTCACTAGGGCTGAGTAGAGGGGCAGGATCACCTCCCTCGACCTGCTGGCCACACTCTTCCCAGTGCACCCCAGGATACCATCGGCCCTCCTGGCCACAGGGGCACTGATGGCTCATGGACAACTTGTGATCCACCGAGAGTCCCAGGTCCTTCTCCTCAGAGCTGCTCTGCAGGAGGTCAGCCCCAGCCCGTGCTGGCACTTGGGGCTGTTCCTCCCCAGCTGCAGGACCCGACACTTGCCCTTGCTGAGCCTCATTAGGTTTCTCTGTGCCCAACCCTCCAGCTGATCAAGGCCCCACAGAATGGCAGCAGAGCCTTCAGGTGCATCAGCCACTCCCCCCAGTTTAGTGCCAAGCAAACTTGCTGAGGGTGCATTTGATCCCTTCCTCCAGGTCATTGATGAACAGGTTGAGTAAGGTTGGTCCCAGTACTGATCCCTTGTGAATACCACTGACTGCAGGCCTCCATCTGGGCTCTGCTCCACTGATCATGACCCTCTGAGCTCTGCCTTCAGCCAGTTCCTGATCCACCTCACTGTCCATTCCTCTAGTCCATGTTTCGTGAGCTTACCTGTGAGGATGTTATGGGAGACAGTGTCAAAAACCTTGCTGAAGCTGAGGTAGGCAACATCCATTGCTCTCCCCTCGTCGACCCATCCTGCCATGCCATCACAGAAGGCCATCGGATTGGTCAAACATGATTTGCCTTTGGTGAATCCATCCTAACTACTCCTGATGACCTTCTTTTCTTTTACATGCTTGGTCATGGCCTCCAGAGTGATTTGTTCCATCACATTTCCAGGGATGAAGGTGAGGCTGACTGGCCAGGAGTTTCCTGGGTCCTCCTTGTTGCTCTTTTTGAAGATGGGAGTGACACTGGCTTTCCTCCAGTCATCAGGCACCTCTCCTCCATTATTTTTCCAAGAAGATACAGAGTGGGCTTCGCAACAACATCTGCCAGCTCCCTCAGCACCTGTGTGTGCATCCCACCAGAGCCCATGGATTTACAGAGTTAAGTCTGCCTAGCCAATCTCTAACCAAACCCTCTACGGCCAAGGGGAAGTCTTCCTTTCTCCAGCCTTCCTCTCTTGCCTCCAGGGTCTGGGGTTCCTGAAGGACAACCTCAGCAGTAAAGTCTGATGCAAAGAAGGAATTCAGTTACTCTGCCTTCTCTGTGTCTTCTGTCGCCAGGTTACCCATCTGATTCAGCAGCATCCCCACATTTTCCCTAACCCTTCTTTTCCTGCTGATATACTTGTAGATGCCCTTCTTGTGGTCCTTGATATCCCATGACAGATTCAACTCCAACGGGCCTTGCCTTTCCTTGTCGCATCCCTGCAATCCCTGCCAATACTCCTCTATTCCTCCCATATGGCCTCTCTCTTTTTGCACATCCCTAGCAAATCAATTCCAAAGCAATTATGAACTGGAAATCAATATTGGGCCCTCAAATCTGTACAGACAGAACATTTTTCTATAGAAAATCAAAGTATACGCAGTAAATGTCTGGGTAATCAGACCTTAATAATAGAACAACTTACACAATTCTGCATTGTAATAGAAATATTTAACTCCATGAAAACAGAAGACCATTTTAAAAAGCCATTTAAATCACAATAATAATAATAATAATAATAGTAGTAGTAATAATAGTAGTATTCAGGATGTTGCAGCTTTGCACAAAAGCTCAATGCAATTTGATTGTATTATTCCTTTTTAGACCTGACAAGAACATTTTTTTTCAGCTGAGAAAACCAATCAAAACTGTAATCAATCAAAACTAGTCAACAGTTAACCAATCTCTCTTTCGATGTGTTTAGAACAGATCCTCTTGTTCAAACACCACTTAGTATTCACCAGTCTCAGCACAGTGTGTGTACTGAGATAGTGTGATTTTGGCATTTGGGGCGCAGGCTATTTTTGCTAGCAGAAAGAACTACACAGACTGAGCCACAAAGCATACGCACAGATCAGCTGACATCACCAATGCATGAACACTCTGCTATCATGGCACAACAGGGTTTTGTGTCACAGCAGCTTTTTTTTTACATCGTGCCAGGCTGTCATATATGGCCTCGGCACAGATGTTAAATGCACATTCTCAACAATATGACAGCTTTCCTTCAGGTAGCCCCTTTCTACTCTTCTTTATGTCAAGTCCACAGCCTAACTGGTCTGTCAAAACTTCAGTTCACATGCATTGCTGCCACTGCCCTTCTAGTGAGCATTTCCTACACCACACAGACGTGCACTCCCCCTCGGCTGCTGCCTGTTCTAAAGATTTCTAAATTCCATTTAGCTGCTACTTCTACCCAGTAGAAGTCAAACTGCAAGGATTCTTAGTTACCCATAAAAATGGATAGAAATGTACACAAAAAAAACTTGTCACAAAATACTTGAAGGTCTATAGGATTATGTTGAAAAATGGACTACAAACCATGAGACTTGGCATCTTTAGCTCAACAGGCAATACCAAAACATTTTACAGAAAGAAGCCCCTGTGGCAGATAAACAAGAAACTTCCTCAACCCCACAGCAGAACACATGCTTCATCTTCAGTTGTGAGCATCAACTGTTACAGATGACCCCTACAACGAATGCTACCACTGACTGGAACAGCTACCACAGCTTTATACTATCATACAGGAGAGAGGTCAAAAACAACAATGGGTCCAGCTCTAGATCACTGCTTCCAAATTCAACTTTCGCTGTACCCTACCAACAATAACAACAAAAGAAAGCACAAAAACATGTAACAGGTCCATGCCATGTGCATTATTGTGTTATTGTTTTCAATCATTCATAGTATTCCTTTAAAGCAGCATACTGTACTGAGGACAGAACTTTCAGCAGGAAACACAGGACTATTTCATCTGTTCCAGAAGAGACCACCTCCATAATTTTTCATTTACAATGGAAGATTAATTTATTCAATCTTTATTCTTTACTGAAGTATGATACACACAAAGATTAATATGCAAGAAAATAGATGAAGATACCTCATTTTTCTCTTGGGAGACAATACTTTATGTAACATGTGCTAACCTGCTTGTCTGTGCTCAGCTGCAAATGCCTGGGATGTCTGCCCTAGCCTGGTGATGAAGTCAGTCTATCAACTTTGCTATGGCAAAAACAGTGAATAATACAAAAGAAAGCCAGGCTTTCCAGAAAGCAAACTAAAAAATACAGACTGCAGGCTTTGCAGGAAAAAGGAGAAAGGACTTAATTCAATATTCATGTACTGTCCTTATAACTACAGTGTAGGAGAACAGGGTTGGGTTGGTTTTGCAGAGTGCTGAGAAGAAAAATTTTTATGTTTTCATTTTTTAAAAAACTCTCCCATCCTGTACATAATTTCATGATTCTAAGAGAAAAGGTTTCCTTTAGACTCTCTTTAAAATATAAATGGACTTTGGATGATACCTTTTTCCAGATTTTAATTAATATCAGTCAATGCATAATATTCATTTCACTGCAAAAAAATCCTTTTCCAAAGTCAAATACAATGATTTCTAATTGCAGAAACAGGAACAAAATTAAATTAAACCAGAGCAAAGCAGCCTAGTTTTTTGTATGTCAGGGGTTTTTGCTATGACAATTATTGTAGCAACATTTCTAGCAAACAGAATGTATCAGCAGAATTTCTTTTGCTTAAAAGATTAAAAGCCTTCTATAAATAAGGTAAAATATACTGCCAAAGCATTTACTTTTGCAATTTGACCAGCTGTATCTAGAACCTGTGCCAGCACAGCCATGGAGAAAGCAACTATGTAGCAATGAGAAGTCTAGTATTTATTCTTGTCATCTCACAATTCACAAGATTGACTACTTCCTAAAAGATACAGGTTTCCTGACATTGATATTTTTTCATGAAGATGTAAAATTAAGAATATTCCTGTGTTAGCTTCTGAAAATCACCGAAGCTTGCAGAAGAACTAATACGCTGATTTTATCCGAACAATATATTTTCCTTATGCTATCATCCCACACAGTCAATTTAATTACCATCTCCTTTATTTCTAGCAGTAATTGCACTCCTCCTGCTGGACAAACAGAGGCAAACAGCCACAATCTATCTTTCTGGCAGCGTATCAGTTACAAGAACCAAGAATACTACGAAGCAGGAAGAGGTGAAGCGGAAAGATTGCATCTCTATGGAAATGGCTTCCTCCATTACCTTTACAGCTATCACCCTCAACTCAGTATACTTAATTAAATATTTTGGGGGTTTTCTTTCTTGACCCTTTAAAAATAAAAACACAAATTTTAATTCAGAAAGAGATACTAACATGCTGATCAAAATTTCACAATGCATTAATCAGTACTGTAATAATTCTAATATTTCACAACAGCACTAAAAGCAATTTTAATTCTACAGCTTCTGTGTTATGTATTACTTTATATCCAAAGAATAAAAATTTAGATGAAGGCACACTGCCAAAAAATTCACAAGTATTTTTAATGAGCAAGAATAAACTTATTCCAGATGGCTGTTTAGAGAAAAAATTATCCAGTTCTTTGAATCTGTGCTAAACACTGGCCCCTGTCAATTCAGAAAACATAAGCTCTCAGTTACAGCCAAAATTTCAACAAAGAACAGCACTTTTGTGAAATGCCGAAGGTACTGCACTCCCTGGAATGCTGTGGTACTTCAGCTTTAATTGATATACAAAGATAAAGAGAATTTTGCAGGGTGCTTGCTTTAAACCCTAACTCCTACTAAGCCAATCTTCTCACTGGTCCTGTTCATCTGGGGTCAAAAAAACCTAACTCTGACAAATTATTCTGTGGCACAGAGCTATATGGCATCACATCCTTAGCAGCACTTTAAAAAATCAGCTTCATGGGACTCTGGTGTCATCTTCCAAGCAGATACATTGACTAGGCATGCCAACAAACTATTTTGAGTTTTCTCTACTTCACTGTGTGCTCTCCAATTCTGCAGCTGAAAAACTCAGAAAGCTAAATACTATTCAGTGTTACACTATACTTAACGAAGGTCTGAACAGACCAGACCTGCCATGTCTACTGTTTTTCTATATCGTATAAACATATTTTTCTCTCTGGGGCACAGAATACTGTACACTATAACACAGATCCACTTTTCTAAAAAGGAGGAGTGTCATTCGAAGTGCTCACATATGCAAATTGATAAAGCCGAAAAAACCCACAGGTAAAACTAAACAAAACAAAACAGAACAAAGTACTTCATTTCTTCCACAGCTCTCTAAACTTAGGCAGCCAAATACAGGAACCTGATCCACTCTTCAGGCAAACACATTAAAATGGGTTAAAAATAATTGTTGCACATGTATTCTGCCTCCTAACCTGTCACCTGTCAAAGGGCAGATATTAAAATTAGACCTCTCTCCAAAACACTTCAAATGAATCCAGTTATACCAGCAAGAACAAGTCTCATACATATTCATACTTGTTTTTTGAACTGTCATCATTAATAATTATTTGTTATCACCTCTTTAGGTACCGTAAAACATCTAAAGTAAACATTTCCCTTTCCCTCTCTTGCACAGACCACTTCCAATTAAATAATTTGGTTACCTTTCATACTACTTTTAAAAAGCAAGGTTAACAGAAAGAACTTTGGCTCGTTACCTAACGCAGTGTAATTAACATAGTAATACATTCAGGGAACATTCACAATAAAAAGGAAATACCCTACCATGACATTATACTCTTAAAAGCTTACAAATCTGTTTCAGTGCCTACGGAAAGATGCTCCAAGCAGACAGCAAATTCTTTTCTGTTCCATATTTCTAGAGTCCCTTAAATGATTTAAGTGGAAGTATTGATGTAGATGGAAAAAAATAATTAAATTCCTTGAGAATACAATATTTTTAAAGAAATATTTACAAAAATCCTCAACTTCAGTACATTCCACATAGTAAAAAGTTGGTATCTATGAATTTGAATATAGCACTTTTATCAGTTTTGGATCATCCAAGGAATACAGTCTTCCTACACTTCCAGCTCTCCTTTGCCACATCATTTTCACATACACTTTTATGGGAACATCACATGCACTTCAGACTGATATAGGAAGGAACAAATAAGAAACTTGGAAGACTATGCCGCATCCTCTTCCAGAAGCAGGATTTTTCACAAAGTGAAATTCTTATATAATGTAGGATACAAAATCATATGACAAATTTCAGTCATTGAAAAAAACGGAAAATGGGACTTGCCTTACCCACAATGAAAAGTCAGGTTCCAGTAGCCTGGAAAGATGAGTATGACATCACCAGCACAGAGTATGCTGGGGTGTCACATCAACACAGAACTAGAAGATCTGCTGCACCTTAGTATTTGGAAAAAATCTCAACAAAATTTAGAGTGCACTACCAATATCTGACATGATCTCATTCTCTTCACTTACGACATGTGGAATGTTACCTAATTTTGAAAACGTTTTAAACTTGTTTTCTAGGTTTTTCTCTTTAGTGTACTTGTATTTGTTTTAGTCCAGTACAAATACAAAGTTTGTATCAGATTTTGGCTAGAAGTTTTTATGCTTCTCATGAGCAAGACAGCATAACAGTTTTCTTATAAAGAAAGAGTTCTAACTTCAACAGACAAAAGTGCTGTTCTGGCACTTCCAAGCACTGAGCAACTTTCAAGCAAACCTCTTCAACATTTTGAATACTACAGATAAAAGACATAAATGAGCACCAGACACAGCAACTTTACAATATAAGTTTCATAATGGAAGAAATTCCTCAATTTTTTACTCTACTCCAGTCGGTAAGTCCATTTTCTCTGTGTGTACAACTGCCTTTTACCGATGACAAGACAAAGAAATACTGTAACTATTTATATATAGTCTACAAAAAACAAACCAAACCAAATTCTCCCTTAAACCTACTTAACCTTTTCAAAGCAACAGAAAATACTGCTACAAAACCAATGTATATTTCTGCCCTTGCAGAATGATCACGTGTTTTTCTCCTTTCATATAAAAGCAATATCAGCCTTTTTAAACAGGATATTAGGATAGATATATATTCTACATAAATCTACTTCGGAGAAAGTAAAAGGAAATTTGAATACATCTAAGATAGTTACCTTACTTCTTTCCAGTACTCATAAGCACTTGCAAAGAAACCTAACTGGCTCTGCCCTCCTTTCCTAGATTTCTAAGAAAACTAGTGTTGTGTTTTTAACACACAGAAATCATACACCCTTTCATAAAAATATTTTGTTATTTACCATAAATCAGTTTGCTTACTTAATAACACACAGCTAGTCGAGCTCTCTTCACTGAGAGTGAAGCTGAGCCACCAGAAATGCGTAGTAACTCAATGCTAAAACAAATTACATTGGAATAGTATTTGTTTGCTTCACAGAGAAAACAGGTTCTTACCCAGTTTTCTTTTTTCAGAGGCAAAAAGTAGTAGTAATGGCAGAAATCAAGTATCAGCGTATAGGAACTAAGGATCTGGGTGTAGAAACACAGCTGTAAAAACAGCCAGTGATTGTCTTCACCAACACAATTATTAATCCTGCAGAGAAACAAAGTGTGTATATTTAAAAACAGAAATACAAATACTTTAACACTAAAGGCATGATACTGTGAATAGAAGTTATGATTACTTATGGAGCAAACTACTGGATTCTTTGCACTACTGAGATCATTGCTTAGAAGAGGAGACAGATTTCTCTGTATTTTCATATAGCAAAGATACTGCTGCAACTTTAAGTAAAACTCTAGTAATAAAATTGGTTTTTTAAAGTCTGCAAAATTTCACAGTAATATGTGTTATCTTCTGCTACTCAACACATTTCACAGGTTGTGAACTATGGAGAGTTCAAAAACTGGAAATGCAAACAAATGTTTTAAAATAAATGTGATCACAAGCTACCCCAATAAGAAAGAAATATGACTTAGAAATGAAATCAAAGGCACAGAAGACAATTCAGGCATCCCTATTCAGAAACTCCTTCTGCATACTCCAACATGAAGGAGTGAAGGAAACACAAGGATTCTAGCTATATTAAATACAAGATCAAAAACCTTTGAAACTGGGGTATTGTCCGCTTCACAGAAGTTATGTGGACGCAATTTCATACAAGCATTGGCACAGACATCAGTACCAAGCTAATCCAGAGTGACAGAAGCACTGCACTAGTACTAGTATCTGAATTAGCAAAAACTTGACAGAAAGGCTAGTTTGAAAAACAGCTAAATCAAAATAGGGGAATCCTGATGTCAATTCTGTCCTCTGCAGTTTGTCTTGCTGGAAATGATACCTCAGAACTACTTTCAGAAATGTTTATTTTCACTTACTCTGAGTTTTACTGGTAGATATATGAAAGCTCAAATTTATTATTTCCCTGCTTTAAATGCCTAAATGGTTAAGCACCACTGGGAAAAGAACAGGACAAATGAGCAGCATTCAAGACCACAAAGTTCAAAATTATTCACTAAAACAGTAGATTATTAGAAGAAATGTCGTGGTTTTACCATGGACAGTGGTGATCCATCCTCCTCACACAATGTCCACAGCGACTGCAATGGTGTGAACGCTTTGGTCTCATCATATTGCATTTGTTACATAACTCCCAATACTCTCGTTCTAGATGAAAATGTAAAGACATGTTTGACAGACTTAAACTCAGTAATGTGCGCTCATAGTAAATCTGTATGCTTGAGATTCTAATTAAAAAAAGAAATCTTACTATGATCTGAGAGGGATAAGCACCACATAAAAAACCTTTTCCCACTGTGACCTTAATTAAACTGGAAGATATTACTGCTACTCTGTGCCAGTTTCCTTCTCCAAAATACTCTCTCTTCCTATAAATTTCTACAAAGTAATTATTACAGTACAAAAGCTGTGACTCAGATAAGGAAGATTGTAACTCAATTATTTTCTCACATTTCTACTGTGAAAAAAATTATCTGCTAGACAGACTCATGATCCAATCTCGCTGCTATTCCAGAACTTCCTGAGGAAATACTGCTACTGCTAGCTAACAAAAATATGACACACAATGAACAATTCAGGAGCATCTTCCATCTCAAAGCATTTTAAAGACGTGGGTATCACCACATGCAATTTTACACACAAGGCAATCAAAGAGATAGAGGATAGGCTTGTATTTAAAAATATGTACTGTTTTTAAATTACTTATGTGAGACTCTTCAAAAGCTAATCTCCAGAGATACTGAGTAGCTGAAAGTACCAGGAGTACTATTGCTCAGCTTAGCTGCTATTTATCCCAAACTGCACCATGCAAACTAGAGGAATTCTTTGAAAATGAAAATTTGAATTGTATGTTCAAAAATTTTATCTTCACATGGGAAACAAATAAGATTAACACTGAAATAATTTCAGTCACAAAAGCATATATTTTCTGTCTTTAAGGAAAACAGGTGGATGACTGAGAAACGTAAATACTTCAACTGTTCGAATTTGTTTCTAGCTAATAAACATTCTTTGAGGCACAAAAATCTGTCAAATCTCAGGGGTAGAGAAAGAAAAAGGGAAAAAAGCTTAGTATTTACAGTAGGACATTCTGAAATTTTATACTGAAAAACACTGTCCATACGTAAACAAAATAAAGTTATATTTAGCACTTCTGAGCCACCTGCAGGCAGCTATGGTCTTTCTTGCTGCAAAATAACATTTGGACACTGGAAGTAAAGAAGCCCAATATCTGAGATCATTAAACTAGTAATAATGACAGATGGAAACTAATTTACAATCTGTTCCCATAAATCCAGTGTCACAAAGGTGTCACTCACTAATAGGGTAGCTACCAACAGAGTTCAGAAACACCCCAACTCATTTTTTAGCACAATTTATACTGTGCAAAAATGTATCCTCCTGTCAACCTAGAGAATACCAGAGAATTGAAATGCTACTTCCAAAAATACAAAACCCCTGAAATATCACACACACCAAATCAAAATATTGAAGTCATGACCTAGCCTAAATGTTTCACCTTCTGAAGGACTTATAAAGTATGACTGCCATATGGACCAAATGGAGCATGCAAAGTTTGGAGAGCTATTCAAAGAGATACCTTAAATTAGAAAGAAACATTTGTGTACAAAGGGAATTTGCACTGGTCCTGGTATTTTGAATGACAATTCCAATATAAATGTAACTGGCTGTAACTAGCGAGTGTCTTCATTCTCCAGCTCAGGCTGCAAAATCCATGTTGTTCTTCCTGCAGCAAAAACTCTGATTCCAGAACCCAAGCCTGAGACATCTGACGTTTTACTGGATCAAAGAATCAGTTGCCAGAAGCAGAGAGAACACTGGCATGAGATTTTCTGCAATTAGGGTTGACACGCATGAGATACACCCCTTTCTACTATCAGCTGCTTACTTCATGCACATCATATCATCAGCACTAAGGCTAAAAAGATCATCATCCTAGATTTTCAGTAACATCAGGAAGAGAGAAAAATTTTATTCTGGGCAGTCACCACATCTCCAGACAAGACTGAAGTATTCGCCCTCACTGCATGGGATAAATTTTCTTCATTCATGAAGAGTTATTTGTTAATGTGACAAAGCTCATGCTGTGTAACAGCCCTACTCCATTCTAAACTCTTACGGAAAAACACTGTGAATTAGACAATAGCACAATAGTTCATAAAAAATATTGTCTTTTTCTGTAGAGAATCATTAAGGTTTTAAATTTCCTCCAACTTCTGGAGCACTGGATACCATGCAGGAATTGTGGGATAAAATTACAAGGACAGAAAGAACTTGTACCATTAAGTTGCTACTTCATAGAAATGCAATGTAATTAGCACCATGGTTTGGGTTTTTTTGTTAACAGCCCATACAAACATATGACTCTGGAAAAAAGAGTAAAAAACACACAGGTAAAATCCAGCATAGGACTACCTTTCACCACCATTTTCAATATTGTCTACACTTACTTAGACAAAAGCTATAGAATTAAAATAACTAGCCATCTCTAAACATTTCTCATTAAATATTATCAAGTTAGTAGTATTTGCAATATGTTTGAAAGTCTAGAATGCAAAAAAAATTCTTCCCGTGGAAAAATTTCCTAGCAGAAGGCCCTACGTAACTGAACTTTCTGGTAGAATGTAAGTTTTAGAAAAAGAAGTTTTGAGACTACACAAGAAAAAGTGCTTGAAATTTACAACTTAAAAACAGTGATGTACTAACTTTATTCAGCAGAGACAGCTCATGGTTTCCATTAAATCTCACAAAGTCAAATTTATTCCTAATTATTTTGAGGGTATTAAAATAACTTTCATTCAATTATATAGAAACAATTTAATGTACCTGTAATTGGTATCTTTGGATTTTCAGGTAGTTTTCCTGGATCTGCTACTGAGGCTCTAAATAATGAAGCTATACAAAACAATGAGCAGAAGTAATAACCTAAAAAAATAAACAAGCATTTGTTAGTCTTTTCCAGATGTAAGAAGTACACTACATTCAAATATATAGACGCTCCAGAAATGAGCTGGAAAATTCTCAGCCTTCTCATTCAACTTCAGATACATTTTTGATACTAAGTATGCAACATTAGGTACTCCCCAAAAGAGTGGAAAAAGGTAGTAAACAGTTCTGATAGCACCAGTAGGTGCTACCATGACCGTACTACTGTTTTTAAGAAGTTCCTCCACTGTCTCACCACCCAAGCACCAATCATTCCACACCTCAAAGCCTCCATATGAAATAGTGGATCTTCACCTTGAAGTTTGTTCCAGACATAATTCAAGCCTTTCTCCCAGCAAAACCCATAAGAGCTGACCCACCCAGGAATGTACGACAAAACTAACAAAATTTAGTTTGCTGCCCGCTGTCAGTACTATCACCCCAAATTCTGTCAGGCACTGAGAGAGGTGGACCGGAAATCCTGTCAAGAAGCTCTAAGTACAGACCCTGAAAGTCGCACTCAGGCTTTTCACCAGTTTCCACAAAAACAATCACACCTTTGAAATGAAGTGTCTCAGCTTCTCAGAAAAAAAAAAGTAGGACGCATCCCACTACTCTTATCCTTTATCTTACCTTCTGTCTTTATCTTTCACCCTAGTTTTTATTTTCTGATAGGCAAATTTTAAAAATTTATCTTTATTTTTTTATATATGTTAAGTAGAGACACTATTAGTTGAAAAACATTAAAATTACTTACACAAAACTGCCACAACTGAAATATTTCCTTCTTCATAATGAGGAAAAAGGATGACCTTTGGAATGAAGATTGTATTGTACAGCCAGATGAAGATAATTAGGCCCATGCAGCACCAACCCTGAGGGTCAACCACAAAGTGAATTCGTTGCCCCATGGAACACAAACAGATAATAAATTGTCACAACCCAGGAAGACAATCCTAAAGAGATAAATAAAAATCTATTTTTAAAAAACAGGTAAATTAACTAGCATAGTGCAACCTACAGGGCTCATACATTCAAATTCATACATCCAATTTAGAAAGAAAAAACTTGTCAGCTACTGATTTAAGGAATTACATAAAAACTTACAAACATATCACACACATTTTTTGAGCACCAGGCATCAAAACATTTTATGATTTCATCATTAAATTGTATCTGGCTAAAAAGTAACATCACCGAGATGCAAGTAAAACCACTACCTGGGAAAACTACTAAGTAATAGGTAAAGCAAGCAACTGTCACTCAGGTGGCAGCAGCAAAGAAAAGTCTTCTATCAAAGTCAAAAGGTTCCAAAGCAAGTAAGAAACATAGGGAATTATTTATGTTCTACAAAGATTCACCCCACCTATCTATTACAGTCTCCCCCTACATTTCATGATTGTTTTCTTAAAGCTTTTATGCTAAAATAGTCAAAAGTTTCACTAAGAATTAGGGGTTTCTTTGCTTAGAAGACCTCCTTCATAACACTTACAGCAAACCAAGAGAGCAAGGAGTCACTGCCTGGACGTCTTTCACACAGATTATTAAAAATATCACACAATAGAACATTTTCAATTAATCACATTTAAAACATCAATGTTTCCAGCCTTACATTTTAGTGTGCTGGGTTCCTTTTGGTTTTAGACTGAAGAAACCTCACCAAGTCCTACAATGTGAACTTCTGAGCTTCAAAAATTGATCTCCATAACAACACAGCACTAAGTCCTAACCACTATTCAGCACAACTATCACGGGAGGGATTACTACTGCTATTTTTTTTTGTCAGACTACTTTGATACACCTATCTTATTACTGCAAGGCCCACATAAACCCCAATCCAGTCTCCTACCCAACAGTTTCCCTGATTTCTGCGTTTCAGGAATTTTGTCCATTTCTGATGGATTTCTTCCATTCTTTTTTAGCTTCTACTTGTTGCACTGAAATCTTGTTTACCAGACATCTTTGTTTCCAGGGGTTTTGTTTCCTTGTTTCATGTTTGACTGTCCTAAATTGCATTCAAAATTTCTTTACTTAATACTATTCACAAATTTCATTTATGTCTCCTTTTCTTTTTTTAGATCTCTAATCAAAATCAGACCCAAACAAGATGTCATTTTTCCACATTTCTCCCTTGCATTATTTATCATAACCCTTTGTTCACTATCTTCCAATGTAACAGTGTTCCCATCCAAGTATAGCAGAGTAATAAATTTTAATTTTTATCCTAAAAATATACTGAATTTCCTAACATTTGTTTTTAGAACCATGTTGTATACTGAATAAAGCTACTGTGCTGTTAAAAGTGTTTTTAAAGTTCATGATAATCATAAAACCTGTTTAGGCCTATAATCTCCCTTAATATGTAGCACGCAACCACTACTGGCTGTTACATGCATGGTGTCAATACACTACACACTCATATACAGACTCTAGACACAAAATGATGTGGTCTTATACTACTGAATCTGCCAGCCCTTAATGTGTCTCTGTTGTAAGCTAGCTGTGGCAACCAGCAGGTTTAGAACAAAAAAACATTTTATATACTTCTAAGCATGCATTGATGAAGGACCTGTCTCATCAAGCAGACAAGCTGTGGGAGAAGGTGAGCAGACTGTACAACATCAGCAGTGCTGAAAAGGAGACAGACCAGATCCCCACCAAGTTCCTGCAGCTACAGGAACGCCCACTGCACAAGGAGAAGCAGACAGAGCCTCAACTTGTCAAGCAGGACATGGAGACGCAGAGTGCAGCGAAGTCTGGGAGCCTCTGAGATCCACCACCAGGAGGACGGTTCCTGTTCCACCTGCAGCTCTGATCTACAGAGCAGGTTCCCAGCCCTGGCAGCAGACAAGGACAGGAAGCTCTGTCCAAGAAAGCCTCTGAGCCATCTGTGCCTGAGTCCTGTGGCAGTATGGGAAGGATGGGGTAAGGAACAGCAGGGGGTCCCTGTTTCAGGGACAAAGACACCTCTGCTGGCCCAGCCTGTCACCTGGCAAAGGATGCTGCTTGCCAGCAGCCTGGGTCCTGGATACCATGGAGAGGCTGTTACTGAGACTGGTAGAAGTCTGGCCCTTAGACTACTACCCTCAGCTGCTCTTCCATTCAGGCACCCTGGACATAGCCAGGGGAGACTACATGGTTCACAGGGTGTTGGCCAAAGCCTGGAAACCAAGTGGCGTCTCATTCATGATACTGGTGAAGGGGAAGAACTTGAGGAGAAGCAGACAGATCCTGCAAATGAACAAGTGGTTTTACATCCATAGAACCTTCTATAAGGCTCAAGAACTGAGGATGAAGGGGTGCAAGATACACCTGAAATTACACGGGGTAAAAGCACCTTTGCCAAGAGGCTGGTTAATTGGCTTGGGGAACGCTTAAGCTAGGAATGATGACAGAGGAAGGTGGTGATCTCTGAATGAGCAAGGCAGTGGTGGTCATGGTTTGCAAGCAAAGGATGCAGGATGATGTGGACAACAGAGATCTTATAATCAACCAAACCGAGGTGAAGTGGGGCTGCACCACATGTGTGCACACAACTGACACAGGAACACCACTTAGGTGCACTAGGATAGAGTTAGGAAAACCAAGGTCCTCCTAGAGTTGAATCTGAAGGATTCAGATACATATCTGAGGCATATGAAGTTCCAACAGAAAGATTCGTCCAGGTACACAAGCAGCATAAGGAAGGTTAGAGGAAACGTCAGCCTGCTGCTGAAAATATCAAAATTATACAAAAATGTCAAATCACCTTGTTTACCTTGCCCTTTATGGGTAAGACCTGCCTTCTGGAATCCCAGGTCCCTGAGACCTGTGGGAAAGTCTAGAGGACAAAAAACTTACTCTGAGTGAGGGAGGATCAGATTAACAAATTTTTAAGCGAACTGGACCAAACACTTCCATGGGACCCGCTGAGGTGCCAACATGAGCGCTGAGAGAGATGGTTTTATCATTGTGAAGTCATCCTCAACTACGCTTGGAAGTTTTATGCTGATGGGTGACATACCAAAGGACTCAAGAAAACAAGTGTCAACCCTGTTTTCAAAGGCAAGAAGGAGGAGCCAGGCAACTACATGCCTACTAGCCTCACCCTGCTCCCTAGGAAGGTGAAGTAAACAATTCTGGAAACTACTTTCAAACACATGAAAGACAAGAAGGTGACTGGGAGTAATCACCATCAATTTACAAATGGAAAATCATGAAGACTGACAGAAACACAGAGGCCAAAAAAACAAAATGTAGCTAGACACATTGCTAACCACTGAGGAATCCATCTGTTTTCCATCCTACCAGAGCAGCAGAGATTCCATGACTTCACAGCACTTCCCCAGAATGGGAAATAACAGCTCAACAAACAAAACAGAGAGATAAAATTACTGAAATACTTCCTTCTGAGTGACCTACTAGTACAGTACGCGAGCAGTAAGTAGTGAGAGAGATACCGGAGAAAACAGTAAGAATGCCTATCAAGGAAATATATCCCAAATTTTTATCCCTTCGTGAATTACTTCTGCCTGCATGACCATATTCACTTTTATAATTAAAAAACAAAACAAACATCAACCACTCTCAAAACCATACCTTGGATGGCAAATTCCACAATTAAGTCAGAACTGTGCAGATACAGGCCCCACTCTCAAGACAGGGTGATTTTTCATCTGTCTTCTGAAAGAAACAGAAAATAGTGTGATACACAAACAACCACTATCACTTGTTTGAAATGCCACATATAAAAGGTTACTTTCTATTCTGTTTTTCAAATCTCACCTTACTGAGTAGAGCTGTCTCCAAATTGACATGTTAATTCTAACTAGCATTCTTCAAATCTCAGTCCTAGGCCATTTCACAATTTTAATATAGATTTAAGAGTACGTAAGGGTTAGAGAAAGGTCTGTGTAAAACTGCACTATTGCCAGTATATTTCGGTTACACACATTTACTTCCTGCCTATTATAATGGTAAATTAAGTTTTATAGTTTTCCTTATACTTCATCAGCAATAGTGAATACACAATGTTAACACATTGAATTACTCCGGCGAAGTGAGTTTTTTCCCTTCTTTCTCTTCATTTATGTATCATGCATAAATATTTAAAGTGGGAGGAATAAAGAAAAACTAAGAGGTTCAAAATATGATAATCTGATAGGTAGGAAGTACTAGATTAAAATTTAAGTCAGAAACAAAGTGAATTTATTACTCTTTCAAATACAATGACAAAAAAAGAGATGACTGATCTCAAATAATTTTATTCTTCAAAATTCATCATTTCTTATCAGAAAAACTACAATATGCAAAGAAAAAAACTTCACAACAAGGTTTACAACAAATAAACCGAGAGAAATAATTAAGTGATTTAAATCTGTATATACTCAGTATTCATACAAACAATGAAATTCTCCAAGCAAAGCAATTTTCCAGTGAAATAATTTACAGGAAAATACAGAGCACTAATGTCAGAGGTTTTGTGGTTTTCTTCCCTTGTACCCTAATTTGTAGCTATTTTTTCTAAATAAACAACTCAAATACAAATCATTTGAAAGCCAACAGTAGCTGTGCCTATGAAAAGCTTCAGCTTCACCAAAACATGACTGAGTCTTTCCTACACGATCGGGAATTGCTCTTGCCTTTCCGAAAAATACTTTTATTACAGGATGCCTGGACAACATTTTTTTCTAACCCTTTTCCTTCTGCCCAGTTCCATCAATGGTATCATAAACTCAGTATTTTGTTCACTACAATCACCTGCAAAATGACTTTCCATGTGACATCCACAGAATGAGACCACAGAATGAGTCAGGCAGCCAGAAAGCCAATTCAGAGAAATGAAAAATCTTTGTGCTAGCCATACATGTTAGCATGAAATATAAATTGCTTTAATAGTCTCATTTGAATGCAACCGTAGAAAAAATAAAAAGTATACAATTTTGCATTAAGACTGTCCCAAAACATACTCAGAAAAATTGTATTTCATAAATAGACCCAAAATGAGCAGTACTCAATTTCTCACCCGAAGAAGCACAACAGTCAGCTCCGGGGACATCCAGCTCCTTGCACATTCATGGGTGTTGCACTGATACATAACTAGAAACTGTGTCTTACTTTAGCCCTGCTCATTAAGTATGATTTATGAAATCTGACTTGCAGAACCTTTCTCACAAATCCCTGATCAAGTGCAGAACAACAAAGAACAGTAACCTATTGCATTGTTCACTGTGCAGCACAATTTAAGACCCCACACAAACTGAACAACACTGTGCTCTATAGTACACACTTATAGAGTAGAAAAAGCACCACTTTCTAAAAAGGCTGTATCCCAAGCAATTCAGAAAAAGCAACAGAGAGTACAAACACAAGAGAGCTACACTTCTTATACTTGTGACAGCTAAGGCAAGGCAGCAACAATCAACAGCCTCCCTCAATTCCTGGATCCAGCTGCATTTTTAGACTAGTGACTTTCCTGAAATCTGAAAAATTACTGCTAAACATTACTGACACTAAAACTAAAAATACACTTCAACAGGAAAACTCGAGGGGGACTTGAACCAATCAGCTAAACTTCTTTTACAAACCAGATTTTAAGGAAGCCACATTATATTATCAAGTGTCAGAATAGAATTGTCATCAAGCTTCTTGCAACTCTTCCGTTTAACAAAACAGAATAGTATCTGAATAGCCAGTTAACATAAGCAACAGCATATTTTTGCTATGACAAAACCCCGCACACCTGGCAATTCTCATGTTTATGCAATGGACGGTTGCACTAGAGATCTTGGCACAACGCAGTTGCTGGGTGGCTGTTGACAGGTTTGCTGAGGTAGGCAAGACATTCTCACCCAGTTATTTTTCACTGATAGGATCTAGCAAAGCATACCTGTAAACATCTACTGCATTCATAAAAGATGCCACTTGGGCTTGGAGAGGGATGCGGCTCGCTATTAATGTATACACACCTCACACGCCTTATCACGAGTCCATGAAAACTATCTTCACCTACTGCTGACCAAACAGGCACTTGAAGACAGGTAATACACGTCACTTGAGAACATAACATTTTGGATCAACATTTGGAACGGAGACCTGCAATTTCATTTGACTAACTACTGGAGCTGGGAAACGAAAGTGGGAAACCAAGGCAGCCCAAGGCCACAGCACTTCCTTGTACCGCGCTGCTAGAACACGCAGGCAATTAAGACGATGTGCCTCTCCTATTACCACCTCAATATTAGCAAACGCCCTCCTCCTCCTTTACAGGACAAGCAGCACCCTGGAGCTGCATGAAAGCGACAGCAGCATTTCCTTATTTCACAGCCGGGGAGACACCCGGAAAGTCTGCCCATGGTCTCCCTAGCCACCTCCGTGCACAGACAGCAGCAAGGATGGACGGGAGGTGCAAG
>VZTG01004423.1:1073845-1156857 GCA_013397845.1 Melanocharis versteri
GGCTGCTCCTCAGGGCCGCGGCGTCTCGGCTCTCGTGCGAGAGGCGCGCGCACGGCGGGCACGGCAGGGGTCTGCGCCTCGCCTCCCGCGCGGGCGGAGGAGCCGCTCTGGGGGGGGGGTCTGCCCTGCCCGGTGGGAAACCCGTGTGACCCATCCGCCTGTGGCCGAGCAGCCAGCCGCATTTCCCCGGGCCTGGAGCTCGCTGTCAGGGGCCGTTCCCTAGCACAGATTTAGTCAGCGTGAGTGCTAATCTGTACTTCATTTCTGCAGCGTCCCTTTGCAAGCCCTGACAAAAATGAGGGAAGGCCTCTGCCTCAGTCTCCAGGCTGCTGTTAGGAGAATCTGACAGCTGCACCAGCTAGGCCTCATAGCATGAAGTTGTATTAACTCAATGGTATAAACTCATGCTGGCCTTCTTAAGAGATACTTGCTTTACCTTGTATACTGCATAACCATGGTTTCATGGTAAATGAAAAGTCCCAGCTCACTGCAAGGAGGGCAGCCCCCACCTTGCAGATAAGGACTTCTTGTCTCTCAGAATCTTAAAGCTATCCATGAAGAAAGAGAGTGCCCCTGGACTACGAAGATAACACCAGAATCCCAGTACTTTCAACGCCTCTGATAAAACTGTTACCTGGCATCATAGGTAGCTGTAGCAAGACCAGCTCCAGGGGCACCTAAATCAAGAAAGAATCAGCTGTATGGTGACACTGTAGATTTACTGCTGTTTTCCAGAATAGTAACACGAATGTGTGTTATGTAGTGAGTGGTCAAATCATGTTGTGTATGAATGCATGAAAGGCGTAAGAACTGTTTGTTAAACACATTCAGTGTGCCCTGATTTAAGTGGGACACTTCATGCTCATGAATAAAGAATTACTCTTGTAATTCCATGCTTTGCATCTTGGCCTCTCTCGTCAATCAGCACAGACCAGTTGCAACATTTTTATGGCATGGAGGTCCCCTGCTGAGCTGCGCCCCTTGCTCACATAGGACCCTTACCTGGCCACAGAAGGCAATCTTCATTTTTAAAAGATAATTCAGACCCATGAGGGATTAGCTGTGGCTAAGAGCCACAGACAGCTTGTAACAGACAAAATTTTCAGTGTTCCCAGCTGGGAATCATGCCTTGAGCACCCATTGCTGATGAACATATAAGGTCTTTTGGCTACCTAAAGGTACCCCATCTGTCTGAGTGGCATAGTTCCCACTGTAAATTGATGGGCTCTTGCCCTGGAGCATTTTTCCTTCATGATGATGGATGAAATGGATGAAGAGTAATGTTTTGAACACCACCAATGCAGAAAACTCTTCTTTATTACTGATCATATTCTTCCTAAAACTTAATCAGAACATGATTATTCTGAAAAAAAAACCCAACCAAAAAAAAAAAGAAAACTGCAATAGTTAAGTTAGTGTTTAGGTAGTTTTCAAGCTTTTGTCAAGATTTTGGACCTTGTCCTGATTTGTGTGTCCACTGTCTTCTGTTACACAGCGCAATTGTTAACGTTTCAAACCTAAAGTTGCTCTGACCTGAATGTAGATATTTGAAGCAGAAACTGGAGGTTGTCTGGAAAGAGAAAGAAGCATGTCCCAGGTAAACCAGAGAAGAGCAGTTCCTCCAGAACAACCTATATATGTTGATAGGAGCAGGTAACACTGAAAATAATAGATGTATTAATTGGACTGATAATATTTCTACTAAGGGGAAAAATTAACTGAAAAAGTTGTTCTTTTACAAATACTTATAAATAGCAAAAACCAGCCTCTGGCTCTATTCCATGACAAATTTCATCTATGTATTTCTGTCTATATGTAAAAGACCTAATAAGCTGTGAAAACTTCTTACTAATTTGAAGAATAAATTTTGATGGGAAAGATAAACCAAACGAAAAAATCAAGATATTTAAAAGAAACCATGGACTTGGGAAGTAAAATGGAAATATAAGCAAAGAATAATAGTATGATCAATGGAGGTTTCATGTAGAATGAACAAGAATTAGTCAGTAATATTATCTTCCATTTGAATACCAGGTTGTTTGCATTTCTATAGTGGTACACTGATAATGCCCAGTCTTTAGACCTGTAGTCCTGCCAGACAGGTTGTATTTTTTCTGTTCAGGAATGTGGAGTAAACACAGGTTGTGGAACAAGAGCAGTGGTCTTTTCTGGCTTAGTCATCAGCACAGCAGTCCCCTTTTGTTACTGCTTTTTTTGAGAAAGCACATTGCAGGAGGAAAAGCGGGCAGTTGTGTGTTGGACTTCCCAATTGAAAAGTGCTGGCCTGTAGATGTTACCTTACTCTTTTGCCAGAATATCAAATCCAGATAGATAGATAATGAGTCTTTGTGGTGAACTCCATTCTGTGTGAAAAAAAACATACCTATGGGAATACTAGTTTTGCATAATATGGACTTTACATAAAATCCAGTATGAATGTATTACAGAAAGATTATTAGAAGTCTGCAAAATTATTCACCTTATTCTGTGCTGAATATTGCATAATGACATAGAATTCCTCTTGGAGTTTCTGATGTCTATGTTGTGTTGTTGTTGCTGTTTATAAATTACCACAGGAGCCACCAGCTGTCGTCCCATAAATTTTATTGGCACTCTGTAAATATTAAATCAGCCTGCTAAAATCAAGCCATGTGTAGTAACAGCTGAGGCTCTGTTAAGGAGAACACATGCAAGAGAGAGGTGTGCACTGTGACTCCCACAATTCTTACAGCTTACAAGCCCCTTGCTTCTTGAGACTGTTTTCCAGGATTCATTTTGAGCCCAACTGTGCTCCTTGACCAGTGTGCAGAAGGGACATTGTCTGTGCAGATACATCCCGAGCTAAGAAATAAGTCTTCTCAGTAGTACTCAGTTTCTTGGGTCCTTCTAAAAATGTGCAATTTGTTGCTACCACATTCCTGCAGCACTGCTGCATTGCTGACTTTCTTGTAAGCCATGGTGACATACATAGAAGACACTTGTAAACTCTAGAATGGGAGCAGAATTCTTGGTGTCATGAAGATCCACGTCACGAAGAAAAAAGCCAGTGAAACAGCATGTGTGGCGGTGGTTAACCGCCTCATGGACTGGCCCAAAAGGTCTCCTCGGGCAAAACCAGCCAAACATGTCCATTGGGCGGATTTAGCCACCGGCCCTGAGCTCCCCGCTTAGGGAGAAACTGTTTGTCACCCTAAGTTACCTTCGTTAATTGTCTGCTGTTTGTTACCCTTCATCCCCTACTTAGTTTCCCTTTTTCCACCCCATTGTTCTGTAATTAGTTCTGTAAAATCAACCCAAGATGCACTCCAGTTATTATGCATAGTTTCTTCTCCAGGCTTGCTCCCCCTTCTCTGCCCCAACGTTACATATTCATTAACAGTCTAGAAAGTTCTTTGTCCTTCGGTCATTGATTGGTTAGTGGTTACCTCGCCTCACCCTCCTGTGCCCCATTGGTTGATATAATTGTCAGTCATTGTTGCTCCTCCCAGTTGCTGATGTCCTATTGGTTGATTTGTCTGTAACCCCTCCCCTTTGGCTTCAGTTAAAACCCCCTGCAACCGTTGCTCGGCAGCTGCTGCATCGCCCGCTTCTTCGGGCCTGGCAGGCGGGTTGGCAGCGAGTCGGGTGTTCTGACCCCCCGGCCAAACAGCTCCGGCTTGGCCACGGGCAGCTGATGGTAGTTGGCGATAGGCACGGGTAAAGGAGGCAAAGAAGGACTCCAGGTGACCTTTCCTATCAGCTTTATTCCACAGGGGAAGTGAAGGGACAGAAGGGAGCCAACGAGGAGCGGGGAGCGGGCTTACACGGGGTTATGAGGAATGGGGAAAGGGGAGGAGTAAGGAGGATAGTCCAATCAGGGATAAAGGGGCGTCAAAAACATTCCAATCACATAACTCTTAGGGGGAGGGAGAAAGGGACAACCAATGGGGTACAGAGCAACACAGAACTTTCCTGGACACATTCGTATTTATGAACTGGGGGTATATTTAAGGGAGGGGACAACTGATTGGCATTTCTTACATGGTGACCTCACCCTCCTCATCACTATCCCTGGGGGGATAGTCCACCCAATTGACTTTGTGAATCCTCATGGAGAATGGAGGATAGGTCACCGCAACACTCGGGGCTCTTCGCTCCCCTGTTCTCCCCTGCGTCGCCTCTCCTTTCACCGCCTTCGAGAATAAACCCACCCTGCTTCACCCCAAAGAGCCTCTCTGCTCCTTTGTTCCTCCCTGCGCCCTCTCCAACGACAGGCTTGTCGCACCCTTGGTGCATCTGCGGCAGCCTGTCCGCCAAGCGTCCAGACCACCCTGACTCAGCCCGGTGGCGGAAAGTGCTGCGGGTCCCTGGCACCAACAAGGCACCCTGAGGGGTCGCTGGGGAGCCACCACGGCAAGCATGCTGAAACAAAATCCGTTGTGGCCCAGAAGTTTTGTCAGTCACAATGAGACATAATGGGGATGAGGTTGTAGATATTAAAGGAAAATATGTCTCGGACTCCATTTTCTCTCTTAATAACCAGAAAAATCAAAGACAAGGTATGTTTTCTAATTTGCCTGTAGTAGGCATGGTGGAACCTCCTGATCCTGCAGCCCAGATAGATTATGTGGGATACTAGGGTAGACTAGGCAGTAGTCTGATTTAGGAAATTAATTTTCATCTTAGGCACTTCAGTGGTGTGACGAGTTCTGCTCAGATAGTGTCCAGCTGCAGATGTCCTAGTATTAGTTCTTCTGATGCCTCTCTTCCTCCAAGAGTTGCTGTCTAAAGGTCAGGCAGGGCAACAGACTGCTTGAATGTTCCACATCTATGCAGTGTGAGGTAAGTTTGAACAAGCTTCAGCAGATACGCCCTTGTTCAGAAGGCAGCTTAGGTACATGCCTGCTCAGTTTGAACACCCTGACTGTGGGTTGCAGCCCCAGCAGAATGTCAGATGAAATGACTGGTAAAAGCAGTAGTTAAACTAGGAAAAATGAAAATGCCTCAGAAAAGCCCTTAGAGAAACATCAGGCTAGCCCTGACTTCTTTTATTATTGTTGTTGTTATTGTTGTTATTATCGCTATTATTATCATAATTGCTGGTATTATTATTGTTACTATCACTAACATTATCATTATTAAATTAGTAGTAGTAGTAGTAGTAGTAGTAGTAGTGGTAGTAGTAGTATATAGCTTCTGGTTATTTTTTTAATTTTCAAATTACAATGCATTTTGCTGATGCCATGGAGCCTGAGGCACTGTAAACAGGACAGTTTTGCGCTCAAAGAGGACATTTAACCTTTTATCAATGTTCTTGCAATAGAGCCAGCTACTGTCTTTTAATCCCCATTCCTTCTCACCTGAGCAGAAGGAGTGTGCACAACTGTCGGAGAGTGATTTCAGATGAGCCAAAGTTGGCTGTCACATGCCAGATATTCAAGGAGTTAGGTTCAGCGCAACAGAAAGCACAAAATATTTATAATTCATCACCAGTGTTTCCTGTCTCTACTAGTAAACTGTCTGATGGAGGACCCAAAGTAGCCCCAATTCCACATCTCTTAAAAATGCACCATCTGGCACAGCACATACTTCTGGGTACATTGTGCAGGATCTGCTGCTCCAGCTGGATCCCTACAGATCTGTGGGGCCTGATGGGATCCACCCAAGAATCCTCAGAGAGCTGGCTGATGTCGTTGCAAAGCCTCTCTCAACGATTTTTGGGTGGTCTTAGGAATCCAGAGTAGTCCCAGCTGACTGGAAGTTGGAGAACATTGTCCGATTTTTGAGAAGGGCAAGACAAAGCACTTGTCTTGCAGAAGACAGAAACTGCAGGGTACTGTCAGTCTCACTTCAGTGCCTCGTAAAGTTATGGAGAAGGTTTTTCTGGGAGGTATTGAAAAACACCTGAAGGACAACACAGTCATTGGTCACAGCCAGCACGGCTTCATGAAGAGAAAGTCCTGCTTGTCAAACCTGATTTCCTTTTATGACAAGGTAACCCACCTTGTTGATCAAGGGGAGACAGCTGATGTAATCTTTTTAGACTTCAGCAAAGCTTTTGATACTGTCTTTCACAGGATCCTTCTGGACAAAATGCCCAACACACAGCTGGATAAACACATCATGTGATGGGCGAGCAAGTGGCTCATGGGTCAGGCACAAGGGTTTACAGGGGATGGGGTGACATCAGACTGGGGACCTGTCNAGTGAAGATGATGAAGGACTTTGAGAGGAAGGAGCCCTTATGAGAAGCAGCTGAGGTCACTTGCCTGTTCAGCCTGGAGGAGACTGAGGGGAGACCTCATTTTGGATGACAACTTCCTTGTGAAGGAAAGGGGTGGGGCAGACACTCACCTCCTCTCTGTGGTGACCATTGACAGGACCCAAGGGAATGGCCTGAAGCTGTGTGAGGGGAGGCTGGGGTTGGATATTTGGAAAAGGTTCTTCCCCCAGAGGGTCGTTGGGCAGTGGAAAAGCTCCCCAGGGAAGAGGTCAGAGCACCAGCCTGAGAGTTCAAGTAATGTTTGGGCAATACTCTCAGGCACATGGTGTGATTCTTGGAGCTCTCCTGTGCAGGATCAGGAGTTGGACTCAGTGATCCTTGGGAGTCTCTTCCAACTCAGCATATTATGATCCCAGACATGATTATGCAGTTGTATAGACTGGCAGAGAGCTTCTGTCACTGTAAGGAGTCTTGTTTTGCTCTTGCAGCAAGGAGTGAGTGAGTACATTTAGGAGAAAGCACTGCAAGAGATTTCACCACCTGCCAGTAAAAGCTAGTCATCTGAGAGCCATGGGGTTAGTTGTGAATGTTTCATAGATGGTGAACAAAGTACTGAGCACAGCATGAAGTGCAGCTTCAGAGACATTTCCCTGGAATATATGGTTGTGCAGAATTTAATAAGAGTTTGATGTAACCAACCCTGGTGTTTGATGTATTTGCAGGCATTAAAGCTGGTTGCATTAAATCCACACTTAAAAGAATAGCCTGGACTGAAGATTGACCTTGCTAAAGCAATAGGAAAAAACCAGCACTTCTTTTCTACATAAAGCACACCCATTTGAAAAAGAGATGGTAGGACAAATACAAGGGCAGAAGCGTAGAAACTCTGCTTGGAAAGGATCAGAATTTTCAGAGTTCTGCAACTACAGGTCAGTCTTGTTCTGTAAAGTAGGTTTGCACAAGGAGTGTTCCAAAATAGTTCGCATTAGCAGCGCTTATGTTGTCAGCATAGCTGCCCTGGAGAAGTTTTCATTACAGAAAGCATGCAAGCTCTAAGCGGGCACAATTAGGGTTTGCTGCTATAATGTTGCTACTGAAAGCATCCATGTAGTGATACGGATCACACCCCTCACCTTTCTGATCCACAGTGTTCTGACTGTAGAGGTGATCATTATGCTCAGAGAGCAAAATCCTGCTAGGTCCTGGATAAAACATATTCCTAATATGGATTTTTAAAGGCTGAGAAATCTGATCCAATTAACATATTGATTTATTTTGTAAAATACTGTGCTGATTACATGCAACCAGTCATTGCTGTGTTAATTAAACATGCATCCAAAAAACCTACAGCAATAATCTAATTCACAGTTACTGCAGCTGTCATTACCTCTTTTCACCTACTTTTGAGCTGTGCAAATTCACACTAAGAACCTCGTCCTGCAAACTCCTTACATGAATAGCTTTCTGTGACTGGAGTAATGCTTCAGCACAGAGAAGAAGCTTTAAAAATTAGCCTGAATACTTTGCAGTCCACAATATAGCTTCGGTTCAGCCATCCTCATGATAAACTCATAGTATATCCATCCATTTTGTCAAAATTACAAGACTGGAAGATTTTTCTTTTTAATTGACATGTGATCTTACTGGGAGTGTATGTAGGTCCTACCTTCAAGTGGTTGTCTGCAAGTATCAAACCTAAGAACATACTTGCATTTCAGAAAACAAAAAAGAAAATATGGATGAACATTCTTATGTATTCAGACAGCTTTAAAACGTGTCAAACATTGTGAGTAAAACATCTCAGAACACTTGGCTTTTTCAGATTTAAAAAAAAGTTCATCAATAAAGAGAAAAAAAAGAGAATTTTAATACTGTGTGTGCTTTTCTTCCTTAGGCTTGATTAAAAATGAACACCAATTTTCACACACAATTCAGGGATTTTAAGACCTTGATAGCTAGTTATTGGAATGGCATCATATATCATGCCATAGCATATAAACAGCCATATATAGTTTTCACAGCAGTCCTTCACGTAAAAGAGTAGAGAGAAGACTTTCTTGAGTTTCAGTATGCAATTTTTATTTTTTAAAAATAGGTTTATATGTAGTGAAAGGTAACTATATACTAATGTTCAGTTCATTCACTGCAAGTGACCTGCAGAAGCAAACACCTTCAGGTCCAGTATCAGAACATAATTCAGGTGCAATTTTTAGTAGATACTCAACATGGGCCTTGGACTCCAAAGGCATGCTGCACATATTTTCTGAAAGAATATTAAGATACTTCTAATCCCGTTGCAGTTCAAGTACAAGGAAACATTTACCCAGCCATTGAATTCAACCAGCTAAGTCAGTGATTTACAATACCCTAAAAAAGAGCTGTGACAGTTTAACAGTGGCCCAGGTCTGAAATCGGATTCCCAGAGGACTGAAAAAACTGGCGTAGAAATAGGCTGAACTCTGTTGCTGGAAGCTGATCTCTGTTGCTGGAAGCTGATCTCTCTCTGATGTGCCAGGTCTGCAAGAGAAATCCAGGGAGAAGCAGCTGGAGAGAGCAGGAAAGCCAGCAGTTCAGCTAATAGCCACTGGTGCTGTGTTGCCTAGCAGTAGACTAGTCGCTTCCTAGCAGAGTTCTCTCAGCTGTTCCTGTAAAGTTGTTAAGGTTTTGCTATGATGATAAAGTCCTTCTCAGATTTTCTGTCACACAAATGCCTTTTCTGCTTTAGTTTAAGTGTTGAAAACATTATTTAAGCTTTACCTTACATTCACTAAAAAATTGTTTGGACTGGAAAATGTGCATTGTCTTTCCACAGTAAATTTAAATAACAACAACAATGTATTCATCTGTGGTGTTTTCTATAGGAGTATGGCATTTTTTATATTTTTTTGTCCTTCTGCAGGAGTACACTTTGAGTAGAAATAAAGGTACAGAGTGAATGCCGGCATGTGGAAAAGAGAGCAAGTGGTTTCTATGGCAA
This sequence comes from Melanocharis versteri, assembly GCA_013397845.1. Classification (NCBI taxonomy): domain Eukaryota; kingdom Metazoa; phylum Chordata; class Aves; order Passeriformes; family Melanocharitidae; genus Melanocharis; species Melanocharis versteri. The sequence continues at coordinate 1,083,025 of VZTG01004423.1, forward strand.
AATACCCTTTGCTCTTATCTATTGGTGTAAATTGTGTGGTGTATTAGTTTTCAATGAGAAAAATTTTTAAAGTTTTCCCTTGTTAAAGTAAGACCTTTACACATAAGCCAAATAATTTCATCTCCTTTTCCTTAACAGCTGCAAGGAAACATTTGTTACATTTTAGGTAAAGTTACTGTTGAAACAGAGATCATGTAGAAAGTCTACATTTTTAATGTATTTGTGTACTAGAATGATGACAACTTGTTTGTATTTTTTCATTGGCAGATTCTTATGATCAAATTAAGAGGTACTTTGCACAGGTTAATTGTGCTCATGTACATTTGCATACAAGTCTGACAGTAGAGATCCAATCACAGGGTCTTTAATCTTCCGAGTTTCACATTTACACTCTTCTACAATCATGATTTCTTTGACCACTGGAACAGAATCAGTACAGTTGAGATCCAGGCGCTTCATGGAGAACTTGCTGGGCAAGCAATGAGAACAAAAGGTATAAAGATGATCTTCTGAACCAGGAACATGAAAGGAACTACATTTTCCAAAACACAGATTGTTCTGTATTGTCACCTTCTCACAGCTGTTATGAGTAACACCCTGAAACAGAAAGCAGTTTAAGGTTTCTGGTGGGGAAGTGGCCCACAGACTTTGCTAGAAGGCATGAATGAAAAAAAAAGGGGAAAAAAAAAAAGCACTGCACTTTTTTTATTCTCAGAACAAATAGTAAAGTTTCCTAGCCAACATCTGTACGTACATACGTCTGCGTGAAATAAATTTATTTCTAGATGTGAAAAGACATGGTGCTTTGACAGATCGTGATTACAGAAACACTGAGAATAGAAGGTGCCTTACAAGGAATACAGCACTTTTGCCTATACTGTTTGCTTGTCTTGATGTTACAATACGACAGGATGGCTTTATCTATGCACGGGGCAATTTACCAGTTCTCTGAAATTCTTAGCACAGAATTAGACATAAACATCAGTTTTCTAATTAATACAGTAGAAAAGAATCCTTGCTTAGCTGTTAGAAAACAACCAGCTTTTCCTGTAAATACTTGTCCCAAGACTCTGTATATGCACACACATGTGTGTATGTGTGTGTACATACACATACATATCTATATCTAGAGAGAGAGAGAGATTGTAATTCAGATCTACAGGCAGTTGAGACGTATATTAATTGAATTGATAATTACTCATCACTTCCCTGCCTGCTTAGACTATGTCAGAATATCTGTGCATAAAAATAGTAAATAACTCTATGAAAATTGAGTCTGCGGCTTTCCAGTGCTGCAGTTTAGCAGTCTGCCTCATCAGACTAAAAATTTTTCATCAGTGTCTTTCAGCCACTTGTCATGAGCAAGTGTTCTGAAGCCCTGTGACTTAGCCACTTAAATAACCCATGTCCCTTTAGTTGCTAATTACAAGAGACAGGGGGAAATGGGTGTTTGTTGATCTTGGATACCTGTTCTTACCTGGGCAAAAGGCAGAGTTCTGCAGTTTTCTTGGTGCATTTCATTGGTCTTGATTGGCAGGACAACCTCTTCAGATGCTGAATTTTTCTTTAACATGAAGTGGTCCCAGAATTTCTTGGCATCTTTTCTGTGGGGAAATTCAGACTCTCTCTTGGTGGAATAATGGGGTGGAGAGAAGTTTTCCACAGGAGACGTCTCTCTGGGTGTAACCCAGGTTCTTGGGTCTTGGTCTGCATGGAGTCCTGCATTGGGAAGAATTAATCTGGACATTTTCTTCTCCTCTTTCTTCTCACTTCCATCTGCTGTCTGTGGAATTGATACAAAAAAGCTTGGTACTTTCAGGGTCTCTTCAACTCCTACTGGGTTCTCGCTTACCAGCTCAGGAGAACTTTGACTTTCAAACAGATTTTTGTCCAGGTAGAAAAAGTGCTGAAATGGTCTTCTGCTTTTCCTTTGCTGTGAATTTCTCTGTAGCTCTGTGGCTCCAAGGCATGAGAGCACTAACATCTGAAGAAGAAGCAGTGACATGATCCTGGAAAGTGCAGCCCTGTAGCCCTGCTGCTGTTTCAGTGAATGTAGTATGCTAGCTTTATACAAGAACCTAGTGTCAGATTATGGCAGAGGAGAGGAGGGCTCAGGGGAGACCTGGTGTGGCTAATTGCATTCATTTACTGTAGATTACAATTATGATAGGGAAGTTTGTGCTAATGAAACTCTGCTTTCAATCTGAGTTATGTGTATTACAAGGTCCTATCTAAAATCTAGTAACCCAGGATGTTGTGGAAGACAGAAGGAGTCAACAGGAGGAAATGTTTGGATAAGGTGTCTAGTTTAGGCCAAGGAATTAAGTAAACATTTGAGGTTGTGTATTAGAACGTTCAGTGTGGTCTTCATTGTTTATTTTGACTTTCCATTCCATAAAGCCAGAGACTGTCAAAACAGGGAGTGTTATTTCATTACAGTAGGAAAAGGCAAGCTGATTAAAGTTTGCTGAAACAGTAAGCTCAATCTGGAGACTGAGTTTTCAAAAGTTAAGTCTAACTTTGGTCTTTCAGATTCGGGATATGACCCAAGGTCTGCACTGCTAACAGACTGGCACTCAGGCAATCAGATGAATCTATCAGGGAGCACTAGCCCTTGCTTCATCTTCCTCACAGCAGGTTTGCAGCTGCTGGAGTGCAGACATGTCGCCAGCACAGAGCAAAAGGTCTCAAGGTGAAGAAACTCTGTTTCCTGGGTTCTCAGAGATTAACTAGCAGTGCCACTTCTTGTTCAGGCACCAAAGCCACTCCGGGCATCCTATAAAGTCAGTAAACAAAATGAACATTTAAATAAAACATGGTAGAAAAGATAGATTTGTGATTCTAGCTATCAAAGTCTCAACAGAAATACCTAAATGCTACTAGACCTTAAAACAGAAGCATCTTTTGCAAAATTACCATGTTATGCAACTTGTAAAAAAAATCTGCTAGAACATCATATAGAGAAAAGTTTTGGGAGAAGGCAAAGTTATTTTCAATAAACATTGAAGACAGTGATCCTAATATTAAAATACTAAAAAGAAATTCTGCTTCAGATAATTTGCCATTTAGGTACTCTAATCTCCACACACTCCTGTTTCTACAAAAGCCTGTCAATAGACTCTAAAGTTTGTATTATTCTTGAAAAATTAAGTTATGTGTAGTAGATGTATAATGTTACTTGACTTTAATTTCCAGGGAATTAATTTATTGCCTAGAACTGCAGTTTGAATCCTCATATCATATCTGTGTTGGCCAACAATTTGAACTGAAGCAGTTGACTTTTTTAACTAAAATACCTTGTATCTGATGTGTCCTGGTAACAGTCACTCAAAACTATTCAGCGATCACAAGAGCATTAAATTTTTAGTTTTCCTTCTTTTCCTCTCTGTTTTAGTCGCTGAAGAGCCCCAAGACTGGGCTGATATTCAGACCTATGTATTATATTGTGTTATACTGGCACAAAGGATCTGACATATTTGCCAATGCCAAACATGAAATTTCACTATTTGAAGCAAGGTGCATATTTGCAGGTCATCTTAAGATGTCTCTGATAATGCACAGATAAAAATTAAGTAAACTGTATAACTGGGATGATTTGGCTTCCCAGACTATCTAAACTAAACTGGCCTGGGTTATTGCTGCAGTGTAAATGCTAGCAAGGAATGTATGAAAATCTTAGTACTGACATATATGTATGGATGTTTTGATGCTAATGTTACATTGCAGTGCAATGGCAATGAAAAAAACCTATTCAAGATCAGAATCCACTCCTGGTACATACCATTCTGTCCTGTAACATATAGCAAGAAGAAAGGCCTTTGAGGTCTTCAGATGTAAACACACAAATTATTATTTACAGAAGGGTAGGGAAGAAGACTGAAGCAAAGCAGTGTCAGCAAGTCACTCTGCAAGCTGCTCTGCAACCCAAAGGCTGATAAAAGAGCTCTCTTCTCTTCTAGGACAAGCCAGTTCTAGTTCCTGGGCTTTTTTGGATGGTTTTACCTAAGTCCTGATGAGACCCAAAAGCAGCATGCCAGCTCTGCCTCTGCCAAGCAAGTCTAACTGTTCCTTCATGCCTTCAATAGTATGCTATGGCTGCTTTCCAAGAGGCAGAGTTGGTAAGATATGGGACGTGGTACATCTGGTTTGTTCAATATGTAAATACTGCCTTAATCTGAAGTCAGCTGCCTGTATAACCATGCAGAGGTAGCAGGTCTGTCCTCAGCCTCTCAGCTTAGGCAAGAGCTTGCCTGCATAGCTTCCTGCATAGGAAGGCATCCCAGCTCAGTCAGCAAGCTCACATAGTCAGTCTGAAGTTAAAAATAGCAAGCATTTGCAAGTCTCTTTGCGGTGACATCAACTGCATAGACTAATAATTGACTACAGGGATTGGACTGGGTACATTATCATTATGTTCCAAATAGACCTAATCTCAGCTTTCTACAAAGAAACAATGCTCTTTCTTTTCTAAAAGCGTGTTTTCCTGCCTGATTACCCTTTTATAAACATAAAATGTTTTCACTGTATTCTGGTTGTTAAATCTTGTGGCTATATGCAGCAGTGTCTTTCAAGCAGGCTTTGATTTGCCTTCATAGTAGCAATTTATTCAGGACATTCTGTTTTCACTAGAAATAGTCACTGTGGATGTTTGCCTGTCCTTTTAAAACTGTCAGGTCTATAGATGCCGAGTGCATTGCAAATGTGAAGTGTTATTATTCATTTGTTTCAAAGCTGGAGTTTATTCAGTCATTACAGACATTATCTACGCTGCCAGTTGATGCCTAAAAATAATTCTTGGGCAGTGCTTGAATTACTTGCCTTCTGTTGAGCTAAATAGTCTCATCATACCATGATTGATGATAAAATCATTAAAATAGATTTTATATATGCAATCCAATTCAGTATCTTATAATTTTCAAAACACATCCTATGTAGACAAACTTGTATCCAGATATATTTTTCACAGATCCCATATGAAGACCTCAGAGCTAATGAATTATCACTATGCAGTTTATTCTCCAATAATTGTACTTATCAAAGAAGGCCATCTGTGGTCTTTGTTTTACTGAGTTTCAGGGAAACAGATCACATACAGGTCTCATGGGAAATTTTTAATTGCGGAATCAAGAGTCTTTTTAACAAGGTATGAGATGAAAGAACAGACAATAGGTTTGTTTAGTTTTGTACCTCCAACCTTAGATACTCTGCATCATGAACTCCTCTCTGTTTCAAGTCCTCTGTTGTGCTGTTTCTTTCTTCACTCATTTATATTTTCCTGTTCACATTTCTCTATTTCTTTTCTGTGTTCTGGCAACAGAACGAAAAACAGCATTGTGTTTTGTGCTGCAGGCAAAATGCAGGTGCTCACACTTTAAAATGTTTGTTTAGGTCTTCAGTGGGGCTAGGATGAACATCTTTTCACATGGCCCATGTTATCCTGTCTGTAGGTACAGACGCAATGGGCAGTTCTCTCTGTTATAATTGTTCAGGCTGCTAGGTTTTGTACCGGTATCCTCCTCCTGAAGCATCTCCTGAATGGTACTGGTGCATATGTACTGCCTAATTGACAGTGTATCCAATACCTCTGACTGCAGGCCTCCTGCTGGACTCTGCTCCACTGATCATGACCCTCTGAGCTCTGCCTTCAGCCAGTTCCTGATCCACCTCACTGCCCATTCCTCTAGTCCATGTTTCCTGAGCTTACCTGTGAGGATGTTATGGGAGACAGTGTCAAAAGCCTTGCTGAAAACAATACCTCAATACCAAAACAAAACCTTAAAAACCAAAGCCTATTGTGTTCTTGTCATTTAAATATACTGATATAGAGAGCAGTATGTAAGTAACATAGAGTAGCAGAGTTATCCATATTACAGTCAGCATAACTTCTTAAAGGGTAATAAGAGAGGAAAACTGCCTCTCTCCCCTGAAGATGACTGAGGTTTCTGAGGGACTATGACTTTTTTCACAATCTTCTTTAAAGCAAGAATCATATTAAAATTCATTTTCATAGACTGACAGTCTTGGTTGAATTCATTATTCTTCTTGTGTACCTGCTTGTAGACCTATACTTTTTCTTAGATTTATTTCTCAAAATAAACAGCATTTTCTCTTTTAAATGTGTTTAACTCATGGTAGAAATATCCTTATAGTATTCACACAAGAATAGGCCCAAACAGAAGAAAAAACTGAATTCAGAAACTGCATAGAGTAAACAGCAGGTATATTATGCTTAACTATAGGTGCATTTATACTGTGCTAAACCTTATAGTTTTTTATCACTGGAAAACAAGCTTTTGTGACATTTTAAAAGAAAGAAATTCATATTCACCAAAGTATATTTTGGGGTTTTTTATTAACACACATAACAGAGTTAAATGTAACAATATATATAATGTTCTGAATAGAAGAATTACAGTAGCACCAATCTAGTGATGTAAATAATGTAGAGTCACCAGTATTCACTGAATCTTATGCATAATTCTCTCAAAGATATTTTTATAATTTTAGTTAATAAAGACTTGAAGACATTCAATAAAGTACCCATGTGTAGAAAGACTATCTGGAAAATTTTTCTGATATTTTTCAGACTAAATACGTGATATATATAAAGTTAATAAAAACTCAGGTGTTTTAGAATGGTTCAGAATAAGTGCTCCTGTGACCTGTTGCCTATCCATTTTTATTCATAACCATTGGCTTTGTGTTAACTACTTCCCTGTCAAATTTGTTGGAGATATTGACATATTTAAAAGATATTTGATGGGGAGTGAAGGTGGTTAAAAGTGACAAGCACACACAGCGCTCACACAACCCATCCCTCTATAGAAATCTGAGGTAAATGCTGGGTTCTTTTCACTGAGCATCTTGGTTCTGTTGCTCTTGGGTATGGATATATGGAGAGTTCTGGTGAAATATATCCTTTGTTTATCCAGGAAGTGTGGCATCCATATGTGAACACAAGAATTTCCATGCTCCTTTTTCTTACTTTCAGCCTTTTGAAATACTCCTGGTGATGCTGTTCCTCTAAATACTGATTTTTCTCAGAGTTTACTCAGAGTCTAATTCAAAAATACTGAAGGTGAAAAAATCCCCAAAGTTCCTTAGGAATGTAGGCCCATCCATTACTAAACTTCTCAGAAGCAATAATTTCCTATGTCAACAGAAAAAAAATTATTTGTGCTCTCCTTGATTTGAATGTGTTTTGTTCTTCGAACTCCAGTATTCTAATAATAAAAATAAAAGATGTAAAAATCTGTGAAAAAATACTTTTTTAAGGACAGAAAAAATAAAATGTATTAGTAAATGTTTGGAACAGTTAATTGTATTGGAAAAAAATTCAGCAGCCTTTCAGGGCAGAAATATACTTGCTCTGCAATATAAGAATTTTAGTTTCATTCGTGTATTGTGTTAGATATAATTAAACCAGTAAACTCATGCAGTTTGCACAACTAAGAGTCTGTTGTGTAGTGAAATCTTCATACTCTGAAATCACTTTAAAGTAGTTCAGATAAAGTACAGAAAAGAGAAACTTTCCCCTACTCTCACAAAAGCAAACCTGAGGTCACTTTTGTGTCAGATGGCGTGAGTCATTTATTAGATACTGATCAAGTAAAAAGCACCTTTGTTAAAATCCCCACTCTGTTGACATAATTTATTTATTAAATAATTGAGAGAAGTATTTGAATAATCTTAATAGGCTTTATCAAATTAGCACTAATAAATTCTACAGCTTTTATTTTAAAAAGGCCCTAAAGAAATAAAAGTTTATGTTTACGTCATAGTCAATTTTCCCTGGAATTCCAGAACACACCACTAAGAGATATCGAGAGTGCTTTTTTAGATGCTATTTCTTTTTTCTGTGATGAAAACCATCAGCAATAAAATCAGGTCTAAAAACAGGTATTCAGGAGTACTTGGTTTGGAGACAAGTAGCATATCTATGTTGATGTAGAAAACTCCTAAAACAAAAGATTTTGTGTCTAGCAAAAGTGTCTAGAAACTTGTCATAAATATTAACATGAAAAAAAAAAGAGAGAAATCCTGGAAATATTTTTGTCTGCATCTGTTGATAGCAACAATAAAGGTGAGGAGGTTCTGTCCCCAGTATGTTTTTCTCTGATTTTGCAATGCACTCATGTTTATTGGCAACAGTCCTTTCAGGGAGGTTCTTTCCAATATACAAAGATGTTCAGCTACTCACGTTTTGATTTAACTTGTCACAGGCAAGGAGGAAGGATGAGTAACCCATGTGTGACAGAGACAAAGATGAGGAATATATAACCCCTGAAATAGTGTCCTTCAGCATAGCTCAGAGAGGTGATTGCTCTGTCTGTTGCTTGCAGGACTGAGAAATTACTATGAGGAACCTGAGAAGGAGGTTTTGCAGCTCTGGTACAAAACTGATCCTGAGGCTGGCTGAATAGACAAGCCAGGGAGAGATCAACTGCTGGCAGCAGGCAGGCAGATGGGAAGGATGAGAGTTCATAGGGACAGGGCAAATTCACCCTACTCAGTTCCAAACCAACTGTCACACACTGGCTCCTGTTGAGAGGAGCTTTAATTTTTTTTTTTCTTTTTTTTTTTTTTTTTTTGGTAATTTTAAGACTGGCAGTAAAAACATCCAAAAGCAAACTTTTGACAGGTCAAGTATAAATTTACTATAATGTTACAAAATGGTTATACTGCAAATATATATCAAAAATAATAAGTTCTGGCCAGCTGGTTTTTTTCCTATTAATTTCTGGGTTTTAAGCCTTTCTCAGAAATAAATCTGGATTTTTAAATATTATTTTTAAAAACCTCAAATCCCTAATAAGGACTTAGATTAATACTTTTCAAAAGCCATAGCTGCTTTGCTACAAAATATGTCTCACGATTACATTGGTTTATACACACACATAAATCCCGTTGATGTTCATGTATCAGTGACTATCCCAAGATAATATCCTAGGATTAAGTTTACATATTTTTTTAAATAAACCATCATTTGCTATAACATTAGATTTAGAGATGTCCCATTATTTAATTACATTAAAAATTACAGCAGCGTCCTGCAATTCTGGAAAAAAAAAATAAAAATTTTGCTTAGGAATGTGAAACAGATGCAACTCTATGTGGGCAGATCCATTAGGTTCTGAAGCTGGCCTCGGGAGGTAGAAGAAACACAAGGCTTTGCTCCTGTTGGTACTCTGTCACCAGGCAATGTCCAGCCATTGCTACTTTTGTGACATGTACTAGGGCATCCACCAAAGCAACTCCAGTACTTACATGATGTCATCCAAAAGGATTTGTTCTTAGCCAACTGTCTGCCCTCATTTCTAAGCCCAGCAGTGTTCCTCTTTTTGTGAGTGCAGAGTAAAACTGCTGTTCAGAACATCTCTTTGAGAGCAAAGCAAATCAACTGACGTGGTACTTTTTTTAAAAGAAAAAGTACTTTTACACAGGAGTGTGAGGAAAGCCTTGAGACCCAGCTCTTGGGTATAAAAATACATATGAATAAGTGACAGATCAAAGTCTTTTGGGGAGATTTCAAAACCTTAACCTGGACTTAATTTTTGCAACTGATCTCTTTACTTTGGTTAGAGGCCAGTGCATCTGCACCTCTGGCAGCATATAAAATAAGCCTTGCTGATAATTGGGATGGTTTTCTAACACAGCTAACATACTGAAATAGTATGAATGTCCATATACTTTCAGTGGCATTACAACTTTCTCGAACATATATAGCTTTTTGGTTTCACCTTCTTGCAGTCAGTTGCTTGCCATTTTCCTCGCTTCTGCACAAATACACAATTTCTTCCACTCATTGGAAAGTGGTAGGAACCTCTTCTCCAGTTTATGTAGGTTACGGGTTCTCCTCCATTCCACTCCCAATGTCCAGGATTGACTTGGTCACTCAAACCTGTGTGAAATCAGTAAGACCAAATCAGTGATGTTTATTGTCACTGGAGCCAGATGCCAAGGGAGTCATATTGTTCTATATGTTGTTCTTCATTAAAAAATGCATACAATTTCATGCTGAGAGAAAAAGAAAACATCTGGTAGAACACAAGCAAAACACAATTTAGGAATTAATTAGGCCACTTGAATCACAGTTAGTGCCATATGAATAAAGGAAAATACACTTTTCTGCAGTAGTGTTTATCTAAAATGTTTTTTTCTCGTTTCATCAGTTACATGTCTACCACCTCATAGGTTTCTCTTTTGATACTTGGAATAGCAAGGAGTCTGGGCAGCATCAGATGCCTTCAGATTTCTTCTGAATATAATATTCTGCAGATCTTTGTGGACCTGATTTACGCTTTTAAAATTAACATTTGTAAAATTAGCTTGTGTTAATTAGTACAATATAAAACATCTTTTCCCGTAGCCTCTGAGTTACTAAGACCAATATGTGTGGCATAATTGCAGACATGACCTGTCTTCTTGGGAGAGACGAAGATAAGAAAATTGTCATAACAATCTTGTAGTCTTTATCTTTGTCAACCAAGTTTATTTCTTTCAGGTTAACAGAATTATGATACCATTAAACATGATCCAAAACTAATTGTATTTTTTGAAGTTAATTTAGTATACCTAGTAAGTCCATCTCAGAAGATTACTAAGAGCTGATAATTGCACTTCAGAATCAGAGAAGAAGAACTAAATTGAGGACAGCATAGCAGAAACAAGAAGGGTTAGAAGAAAGCAGTAGGACTAGTATATGAGCTAAGGCAGTCATTCACAGAAAGGTGGTACTAAGAAGACCCATCCAAATTCTTTCCATTTCTCATTAAATGTAAAGTGCCTAATAAGAAATAGCCAAATCTGAAATGATATGATAAAATGTTCTTTAGCTTATCATCTCATTAACTCATAAGATTTGTAACACAAGATGACACCATTAAATTAGGGGTAACATAAATAATTATTTAAGTTAAAACAAAACAAAAGGAAAAGCTAAATTAGTGATAGATAAAGTAACAGTCAAAAGAAAAATGAGATAAACAAAATTGTAGAAGCTGCACCAGAACAATTTTCATCAGCTTGTGTTAAAACTGGAAAGGTTTCAAGACAAAAACAGTCCAGCAATAGGCATCATGATAAACTCATCTTTTTGATAAAGAGTTATAAAAGTAGCCAGGAAAATTATGGCTTTTGGTTTATGCCTTGCTCTGAAATAATAAAAGCAGCAGAAATTTGAGGACAATACAGCATTTGAAAACTGGGCTTGAACTGCTGCAGCAGTTTCTGCTTTTCAATGTGTACAGGAACTGCAATCTGCAGAGGGGACTTGCAGCCAATATACTTGCCTATCCAAAAGGGCATCCTCCCACTGAAGTCCCACAGCCACTGCATGTGTTTTTCATTAGCCACACTTGTTAGACTCCCCAGGTATCTAGGCTCAACAAGAGAGGGCAGAGTAATTAGCATTCCACAGAGTGACAGACAGCTCCCATCAACGTATCAACAAAAGGCATTGATTCTAGTGTAAAGCATATAAATAACGAGTCACAGGAAAACCACAACTTTCTGGCATGAAGGAATAACTAATTACATGAAGTCTTAAAATTGTGGATTACTTGGAGAGGAACCAAAGTCCTAGTCTGATTTTTCTAACAGAAAAATTAAAAGAGCTGGGTAACTGAAGGAAATGTATACAGGAAATATGTGCCTCATACTCACAAACTGTGTTTTAAACTATTGGCACAATTATTGATACCTTATTTTCCATAAAATAATAAACTTCCTACACTTAAATCCAAGCCAAAGACACAACTTCATCTGTTTCGTAGTAGAGCAGGAGATATCTTTTTAAAATCACGTTTTGACAATACTGAAGCTTTGAATAATACATTTAAGTGTTAATGTGGTTCTGAGGAGTAATCATAGAATCACAAAATCATAGAATGTCCTGAGTAGGAAGAGACCCACAAAGACCATCAAAATCTAACTCTTGGCCCTTCACAGGGCAGCCCCAAGAATCACACAATGAGCATGAGAGCATTGTCCAAACACTTCTTGAACTCTGTCAGGCTGGTGCTGTGATCACATCCCTGGGGAGGCTGTTCCAGTGCCCGACCACCCTCTGGGTTAAGAACCTACTCATAATATCTAATCTAAATCTCCCCTGTCACAGTTACACACACATCCTCTCATCCTCTAAAATCAACATTCAAGCTGTTACATCATTCCCCCCCCCCCCACCATTTCCTTCCTCCCACTCTATCCCAACCCCTTTTTTTGCATTTTCATCCTTTTCAATTTTGGGTTTCAGCTGAGACATTCTGGTTCTCCATCCTCCTGTGAACCTGTACTCAGTAAATGCAGGTATCCCATGGGTTCCCCCAGTTGCTCATCACAAGAAATTTGGTGTCTGAAAAGGCTCTGAAAAGCAGTGCATTCTTAGAGGGTTGTCTGCAGTGACTACACATTTAGTTCAGATTGGAGAGAAGTTGTAGTTTGTACTAAGCAGACTATTTCTGAGTTGAGTCAATGCATAAGCTCTGCTCTGTGTTTATACTTATAGTATGCCAGTTCCAAAGGAGGGTTTACAAACTCTAGTCACTGAGTGGCCTTGCCACTGACAGGTCTTCCAACCAATAACAAACATAAAAGCGCCAGCGGGCTACTCTTAAGCCATTCAGAGATCAGGCTAAATCTTTAGGCATTAAGAGACAAATGGCATTCTTCACATTTGCCAGGAACTGTCCGCCATCAGTGGCTCCACTTTCTTATTTATCCATCTTTGTGTCTGCCTTAATATCATATCACCTTTTTACATGCCACACCTGGTGTTGCCATCCCGCTGATGCTGAGCCTCTGGTGCTGACATTTCTGTTATCCCATATTTGTGAATGCTACTCAGTCTAAAAGTGATGCCAACCCCTTCAGCCTCCCAGAATATCCTGGGAGACAGTTGATAGGGCCAAAGCAAGCAACACTGATCATAAAAACATTTTAAGAGAGCAAAAAAACTTTTCTAAAATCTGAATAAGTAACTGGTATTTTAAGGATTTTGCTAATTTCATTACTTTTGCCAGATAACAGAGACAGAAGACCAGTATTGCTCCAGATGAAGTGATGGCTGTCTTCTTCAAGAGCTGGGGCAGCAACCAGGCCTCAAGAATGGCATGGCAGACTTGAGCTCACTATGGAGACCATGAACAGACGTTAGGGTGAAAGCCCACCATTAAGTCTGCTGCCCAGTTAGAGATCCATGCCTGGAGCTCCATTACTGTTGTTGCCCTGTATGTCTTCTAAGAGTACTGATCCCATGGGATCCACATGATGCCACACAAGATAGGGAAGCAGGAAAAATTTACATGAGGAGAAGTTCAAAGTAGTAGTCCACAATATTCTGCACAGTCCCTACTGCACAGAATCTAGACCATTCCTTAATCTGGGCCCACAGGGTCAGGATACGAAATAAATTCATTGTGTTGCTGAGGAGGGGATGCTCCTGCTGCAAAGTCCTGCCCCATCATACCTGCAGGTCAACCAAAGCAGCAGGCAATGGAATTGCCCTCTGCTCCACGCTGCATGGTTCATCTGCCAAGGCCAGCAGGACAGCTGGGTGTTAGCCCCCGCCTGTGCAATCACAGCTGCCCTGGGGCAAGCATTGCACAGTAACACAGGGCCCATCAGGGGCTCTCTGAGTTCCCGGGCCACCAGAGAACAGCAAGTAAAGGATCTCACTGACACCTGAGTGTAGGTGTCAGCACTGTGCCTCTCACTACGGTGAGACGTGCCCGTATGTCCCAAGGGTGACATGCTTCCACCCTTCTGGGCCAATCTGCCAGGCACAGAACCTCCAGTGAGCTAGGAACAAAGCTGTTACACTGAAAAATGCTGTTGGGAAGTTTTGTACTCCATCTTCTACGGACAGAGTCCAGGAAAGCAGGCATAGTTAATTCAGGGTGTCCTCCCGCACTAACTGCCTCAGCGGCAGGATTCCATTCTGCCTCACAGTGACTCTGGTTGCACTGACCAAATGGGCCTGAGAAGAGGTGTGGCAGCAGTGTCTGTGGTATCACTGCAAGGTGAGCAAGAACAAAAATAGATAATTTTATCTGGCTGCTGTTTAAGGACACTGAAAACCCAGAAACTAAGTAATTTACTTTAGGTAAGCATATCTTACTCCTGTTGTTCTTATTGTCCTAGAAAATGTGAAATCAAAAAGCATCAATGTGTGTCAGTAACTGCTCTTTCATTTATGACATACAGGGGTGGTCTGAGCAAGAACAGTTTCAGACTTTTACTTCAATCCATGTATCAGGGAGAGACTCCATCACTATGAAAGGAAAGCACTGCAATAATTATAATGTTATCTAATCTTTTCTCTACAAGACTGCTTTCTAAGTACAGCTTGCAAAACACATTACAGAAGAGAGAACAACTGTTTTAATTGTTATACCTAGTTAGGGGGTTTATGTATTGTAGGGAAATGAGAACCATCCTGAAAGAACATAGCACTTCCAATAATGTTACTCACTGAATCTCGAGGCATAGCGTCAGACATCAGAAATTACAAGATAATGTTATTTATGGAGTTGTGTGCATCTAACCCTTCCTAATGTAAATTAGTCAAGATAAGGGGTTATAATGCCTTATTAGGGAAAAAACCAAACAAAACCAAAAACAAACACACAAACACCAACCAAAAGAAGCCACAACAAACCCACATACATCACTTATTTTTTGTGCTAAACCATCCATTTGAAATTGTTCCTGCATGTTTTAGAATTTTTGCTATTGAGTCAAAAGCATCCTTTATCTTACTGCAGTTGCACAAATTAGGGAGGCATTTTGGGTAGCTACTGACCTTGAAGTATTATATGGAAAACACTTAGCACAAAGGCTTTACTGATTTTCCATAAAATTGTCTGATACATTTAAGAGTCTTGTACCATTTTGGTAAATTTAACATCAGCAAAAGCATACTTGACTAAGTATGAAGGTCTCCACAGGACACAACGTTTTAATTGAACTGCTGTAGTAGATCAATGTCCTATACTGATGTTGAAGGGAGTGGGAGGTGACTGAAAGGCTGTGCTTATCTGTCTTTTGTTTGGTCACCAAGGGAGTTAGCCTGATGCCTTGAAATAGGTGTCTAGTGTTGCTCACAACACCTCGTGTTATTCAGAACATTCAGGTGAGAGTGGCAGACATGATGCAGGGCTTGGAGGAGCCCTGCACTTCCAGACTGGCAGTTGAAAGTCAGATAGCATGCATGAGGCCTTTAAAATGACTCCAGGTACCTGGATGCCTATGCTGGAGTCACACACAATAATATGAGTTAAACCAGTCACTTAGAGAACCAGTATTAGGAGAAGAGGGCTGCTGTCCTGCTTTGTACTAGGGAACATTGAGCCATCATGAAGGATCTAATCTATTACTTTAGATGTGGTTCTGCCTGTGATTCCCAAGGATTGAGGCCACATGTAGCTAATATAGTACCATCAAACAAAATAACATGTCCTGCCTTACACAGCTAGCAATAAAGGACCTGAAATCTAATCATATTTGAGCTTTAATTAAATGTTCAACTTCAAAAAAGATAAAGGTATAATATGACTAACAAGGCAAAAGACACGACTGTGGGTTTTGTCTATCCAGTTCTTCCATCCCTTCAGTGACAGCAGTGAAACCATCTCACATACATGTGAGCCTGGCTGTACTGACCCTTGGGGAGGACATGTTCCTATTGGATAAACAAGAGCTGTGGCATAAATCATAAAAATTTCGTCTAAATCAGGCTGCTGTGGGATCACTCAGCCATAATATCCCCCAGATGCTTCTCTTCACGTTGCCAAGAGCCTCTTCATGCGTACAAACAAAGCTAGAGAAATGAGTTCTTAAATCACCTCTCTCTCCAATGAATTGGAGAAGGGTTAGAAATAGTGCAAGATTTTCACAGCAATTAACTGAGATTTCCCTGTCCCCCCATCCCCAGTATAACACTGATATATGGAAACTTGCATCAAGACAAGCACATATTTTTGTCTGCTTCTACCTTTGTGCATGGAAACTAAAGAAAAAGGTTGTATACAACCTGTAGCAGATGGATGCAATGTATGTCAGTAGAAACTCAAATGGGTCTGCATTAGCCCATGCATATGTAGTTATGTCCAGACAACAACTGTTTCCACAATAAATTGATAGCATTGCTTTGATGGAATAGAATCATAGACTATCAGGTTGGAAGGAACTTCAAGGGTCATCTGGTCCAACCTTTCTTGGCAAAAGCACAGTCCAGACAAGATGGGCCAGCACTCTGTCCAGCTAAACTTTAAGTGTCTGATGTTGGGGAATCCACCACGTCCCTGGGGAGAGTCTTCCAACGGCTGACTTCACTGTGAAAAAAATCTTCCCTTTTGTGTAATTGGAATCTTCCCAGGAGTAACTTGTTCCCATATGTGTTCATCTTTTCTGTGTGACTCCTTGTAAGAAGGGAGTCTCCACCTTCTTCATAGCCACCCTTTAAATACTGAAACATGGTGATAAGGGCTCCCCAATGCCTTCTTCCTTCACATGGCTTTACAGTCCGTTGATCATCTTTGTGGCCCTTCTTCAGACACTCTTCAGCCTGCCCACTTCTGTATACTTTTTGTATAGCCTGTTCCCAAGTCCCTCATCTCAGGATAACAAGGTTGTCTCAAAAAGGGTTGGGGCTGGTTACTTGGAGACTGTTAGTGAATCAACTTTAAAAATGCTTGTGCTCTTTTCCCCATTCTCTATAATAGAAAAACTAGCAAGACAAATGAATAGGAGCTTAAAATTTTGCCAATCTCGTAGTGATAAAAAATTTTTCTTTGTTTCATGGAAGTTGGCTGATGTACTGAAAGTCAATTCTAATATTTTCATTTAATACCTAGCCTGTTTGATCCATTGAAAATTGACGGCTGACCTCCATGATAGTTTTATTTCCCTGTTGGAAATATTTAAATGTTAATAGAATCAGTATTAATAACAGAAACACCACAATTAGTGGTGGTGTTGATTGCTGGAGGAGCTAAGGAAAAGCACAAAATAAAATTTAATAAGTTATGTTCTTGTACCACATATAAGCATGTTTCTGGAGTTGTACTTTTGTAAATCAGTTCCAGATGGAGGCCAGGAGTACTCCATTTACCAGGATAAATCTTCCTTAGTCTATGCTAGTATGACATTAATTGAATTATCACCACTCTAGGATTCATTTCCTTGTGGATTCAGTGATAAGCCTTGATTTTCTGTGTAGTTTTTTTAACACTGTCATTTAATTACTGTTGTTTACATTTATTTACTTTTATTCAGTTTAATATCTACATTGCACACTATAGCCTTCATCAAGAAGCTACCACCTACAAAAAATATGGGTCACTGTGGTGGTGCATTCCCCCTTAACTCCTTTGCAGGCTGCAGTGTTCTCTGAGAAAATGCTCGTTAGGCCTCGTCCTTCGAAACACCACCTGGGCTCAGCTCTTTCTAAGCTTATCAGAAAACACTGTCCACTCTCAGGAACTCCTAACGAGCTTCTGTTTTTCTGACCAGCCTTGGAAAATACTTCACTGGCCTGAATGGCATAACGTTCCTATTCTTTCACTTTCAAAGAAAGTGCAGACCCAAACTGTAGCCAGGATGAAACAATGTTATGACTAAAGCCCACTCTCTTTCGACCCTATAAACAGTGGTCCAAAATGGGGCCCCTTGAGCTCTCCTGGGACCGCAGCAGGCCTGTGACCAGCAATGTTCCTCTGAGTGGGACGCCTCTCAGAGCCAGCAAACCCTCATGTTTGCTATACCTGGAGGATCGCCGAACCACAACAAGTCCTGGGCCAATACCCTCACTCCTCAAGGCCTGATCCTTCGCCCGTCAGGAGACAAAGTGGGTATTTTCACTGACCTCTGAGGGAAATTTTTCCACAGGTACCTC
The DNA here is from genome assembly GCA_013397845.1 of Melanocharis versteri. Lineage (NCBI taxonomy): Eukaryota > Metazoa > Chordata > Aves > Passeriformes > Melanocharitidae > Melanocharis > Melanocharis versteri. The sequence continues at coordinate 1,100,921 of VZTG01004423.1, forward strand.
ATCTTGCACTGACTATGTCTGCGTGCATGCCCTTTGCGCATATGCTATAGCAAATATGGAAGTTAAGTTATAGTTATAATTTCAGCTAAATGCTGTTAAGTGTTATTTTTTCTGTTAGATTGTTATGGTTAAGATATAAATTAAGGTATAAGTTAAGTTAAAGTACTGTTAAGTTTAGGCGTTGTTAAGCTTTAGGCCGCATTCCTTTTCATTCACTTGTTTACACTGTCTTTACACACAGACACATACACACACCCCTAGGTAGTTTCAATTAATACTTGTTTTAATTGCCTGGATTTTGTTTGGTTTTGTTATTGCTTACTTTCCCCTTCTTGTGGCTTAGTTGCCTTTTGTAAGTAGAGCGAATCTTGCCAACAAATCTGTTGTGCTTTGTAGTTTAGTATTAAATCTGACTTTTGCTTATACCCTTGCTGGTGATTTTTTGAGCGATCTCAAGCACACTTATTCAAGACAGTCACAAAGATCACACTCTTTTAGAAGATAGGAAACACCTCCCAGTAGAATGACATATGGTTCCAAAGGATCAATTGACTGAAAGCCTTCAGAAAAAAAATATATAAAGATGTTCCCAATTTATAGCTTTGTTTGCTAACAAGTAGCATAATAAAAGCAGGTAATAAAAAATTTTGGTAAAATTTTAAGTAAACCAAGTAATAATGTAAAATTTCGGGTGAGCTCACAAGAGCATATAACATTTATATTTTTGTAAAGAATATCTTCCATCATCTGGGAGGTATTAGTATCAAGACTTTTCTTTTGCATGTTACCAAGACAACATAATCTGGCATAACAGTGGAATGAATCAATGTCTGTTACGTGTGCATGGCCATGATTCATATTTCAGCATGTCCTTCCACTACTAATGGAACATATTCTATTTCTATCATTTCCAACTCTTCCCTGTTTTAATTTTCCTTTCATAGAGTAATGGAGAGGTTTGCTTAAGCCCCTCATATTTTTCAGATTGGTTTTCAACCTGATCCTCACAATTCAGGACAAGGTACAGAAGATCGCTATCCTCAGACAAGCTTCATGTTACCATGGCTAACATTTTTTCCAGTGCTAACCTAATACCCCTAAAACCAAAATCCCAAAGCAAGTGTCCAGAAAGCAAGACTGGCAGGTTTTTTATCTCCTACTTTGAGACAACTACTATTATTATTATTATTATTAGTTATTATAACCTTAAAAAGTCAGAAATGTGTGGTTAAGTTGAATGTAAAAGTTTTCAAGTAGTTACAGAATCTTCAAAGCTGCATCTTCAGAAGAGTACAATGAGGCACACAGGAGTTGGCAATACTTTACTATTGCTATATCAAGTGGAGGTAGAGCTGAGGGAGTGGTGGCTAAGCAAGGATGAAATTCTGAGTTTCTGCTGTATTTCTCTTCTCCCAAACTAGCTCTCCCATTAGGAAAGTGTCCTCACTGCAGATGGACATCTTTGGGAATTCATTCTGTGATTAAGACAGCATCAGACACTGAAATCGCCATCTGAAACATTATGAGACTAATATTTCTATCGTCCACTGGGTTTGAATCCCAAGACTTGTTCAATTTTTGGGGGGAGCTGTGCAGAACAGCCAAAGCTGGGCTTATCCAAATAAATTTGGCCTCAAGAGCAGCATTCAGCTCAGGGCAACAGCAGTGCCCAGCAAATGCATGGTGGTCTCTTACTGTTCTCTGCAAGCCCGAGCAGCAGTGTTCCAGGTGACCTTGTGATTCACTACCAGGAAGTAGCAGTTGCCCTCATGATAACTCCATCCAGAGGGACATTTCTTCATAGTTAACTCCTAAAATGAAAGAGGAAAAGATAAAACAGACTTGTCTGTGCACAGATAGTCTGTGCACTAGTGCCCAGAATTTAACTGAGCATGAACTTTGGTGTGTATAAATAAAGCTAGAGCATTGCTTAAAAGATTTAAGTAACTAATGCCTGACAGAGGAGCCTACAATTTATAATTAGTAGCTTTAATGGTGACAGTAGGATTCAGATCCAAAAATCTTCTAAAGATTTGATATTAGTTTGGACACCATTTTCTATCACCTGTAGTCTGTACAGGGAATGCAGTGCAATAAAATTCAGCATGACATCTTGAGTGGTGGGGGGAATGTATGTTTACAGATTACCTAAGTAAGCTTGTTTTACTAACGTCTACCTATTCTCTCACAGACTTCTTTCACTCACTGTGTTATGCCCACATCATTACAAGCACCAAGATACTAGTGCTCAAGTGGTTTGTCCAGGAGCACCTGTGGAGGACAGAGAGGAAAGGTAATCCCAGCAGTCAAGTCCTCATCATATTTCTGGGAAACTTCTGTTTCTGCTGAAAGCAAACCTGACTCTGGATAACATTTATTCCCTGTTCAGGTAAATAACTGTTGCAGGAAGGTCCTCTGCTTTAGGGTATCACCAATCATAGACTCCATGCTCTGACTTAGCTACATTTACATGGCTACATTCTTACCTTGCTTTGGGAATTCCAGAATTTCCATGTTATGCCATCACACTGAAATAACTTTTGAGTGCTTTCTTCATAATGCAAGAGACCCTTTAAATCTGGTGTACAAGCCTTTTGAAAAGGGTAAAAGTTCTGGAAAGAGAAAATGTCATTTGAACATTTGAAGGGAAATAATTACACAAAATAAGTGAAATCAAACAGATTAATTAGGTCCTATATTAAAATTGTGTGCCATGAAGACTCTTCTAGGTGTTAAATCATTTTGGAAAACAGCATGACTGAAAACAGATGGTGAAAATGCCCATGGAAAAAAAGATTTCATACCTTATGTCTCGATCTTGGTTCAGATGCAAGTTCTGCCTTATCAGCCTGTGGGATTTCTGTTTTCCTAGAGGAGATGACATTTCTCTGTGGTTGTGCCCTCTTGTTGGTTTCAGCTGAGGAGGTGTCATCCTCTATTTTGAGTGATACAATCCCATGATACTTCATTTTACAGTGTCACACACACACGGACAGGAGAGAAAAAGAGAGGGTTAGTATACATAAGCAACTCTTAAATAAACTAAATAAATAATAAAAATTAATTATTTTAAAAATTACTGTAAATCAAGGGAAATTACACCAAAGGAAAAGAAAGATACATGGAAAAATTAAGTATTGGGTGTAACAAAATATTAAGAGTGAAGCCTGGAAAGAACAGAATCAGAAAGAAATCATGGAAATGTCCAACCAATACCCGTAATACTCTTACTTTGAAAACCACATCTGTTTCATTTCTAAATACAGATGAAGGATGAACCTGAAAAATGTAGAACAGCAGAATGAGATGTGTATATTCATGTATTATAGAAACAAAAAGACTTCGTGTATCATTTACTACTAGGTTATAAATCATGCAGAGCATGTCTTGGGTTTAGTTCTTTCTCTTCTAGAATAGAAACATATCATTACTGAAGGAGGCCATTAAAAAGCAATTAAAATTACAAGTATGCTGTTCAGTGTTCATAAAACCAGATTCCAGTAACTTTTAAGGTCACAATAGCAGGAAGTTACTAAATACCTAGCTAAACCAATATAGCTTAAGCAGAAAAATCAGTGGGCAAGGTTTAAAGATTCCCTGTTTAAGTATTTTCAGCTTTAGAACTTCACTACCAGATGCGCAGCTTCTATACATTTGCCTGGCTCCACCAACTTCTAACTTCCCCATAATTTTTACAAGATTAGAAGCTTCATGATTGCTGAGGTTGCTTCATGCCTGTTTCCTCTACCAAGTCTTGTTTTTATTCCTCTCTCGCATACATGGATCCTCAAAATCAGGTTGCTTTGTTTTTGGCTTTTTCGTCACAGTTTTTTTAAATAGCCCCCAGGTCTGGCTCAGAGCAAACTCATGTAGTTTATCGTTATTGTGTGGTCAGGTAGGACTGCTACAAAAATGACAGTTAAATTAAGATATCACATCACAATAAATTCACAAATCAGTCCATCACTGAACTACAGAAGTGTCTTACTATTCTGCCATTTCCAGTTGCTCTCAGCCTGGTCCTTGACTGATTTGCCAAGCTGTGCTCCTGCCTCAGGTCCCCTCCATGTTCTCTCATCCCTTTGGAATGAGGCAGTGGGATCCCTTCCAAGGAAACCTTGCCAGGCCTGGAAGGTGATGAGGAGCCCGGGGAAACTGGAAACAGCGTGCCTCTCCCCCAGAAGTCATGCTTGCTTTGGCCAGAAAAACGGGAATAGCTGCATTGACCTGAAAGCATAAAAAATGGCAGATGGTCAGTTCTAACTGCATGAGCAGATAACTGGTCATGTTGACATGGGCACATAAACAGCATGTCCTTAGAAGCTGGATGATTCTCTCACTTGAAGTAGTTGATTTGCTGTTTGTTCAGTCACCCTCTTTTCTGGGGTTATCTACGACTATAACTGCAACTACTACCTATATAAGTATGATTTTATATGTGATGCATCTGTCTACCCACAGCTCAGAATTTCAACCAAGCATCTGCTGAAAATACCTGTTTTCATGCTTATATTGGGCTTTGAAGTGCTGAGATTTTTGGTCATGGATATACAGGTATCTTTAGCTACCATTGATGATACTTCCATCATGCCCAGAGAAGTTTCTTCTTGGAAATCCAGGACACTGTTATTTTGATGAAATCATTGAGTCAATTATTTCCTGATTTACACTAGGAATGTTTAGGAGAAAACAAATCTGAAATTTTAAAGGGGCTCTTTGTAACATGAAGCCTAATTCATTGCAACATGGATATTTTAAATATTGTTTCACTAAATGCCAGAAGGAACAACACTCTTCAGTGGTCAGAGGATGCAGCTGCTTTTCTAGTTATTTCAATTTTTCGACAGTTTTCCTATGTTTCTGTTTCTACAGTTGCCTCCTTTTTGGTCTGATTTTAGGCACACCACATTTGATCACTGAAAAACACAATAATATTGCAGTCTTAAAGGCCTAAACTGTGTAATGATCGTTGCTGTTTGCTGTGAAGTTGTGGACTGTGGTTTTTAAGCATTGGAAAATATATTGCTAAGAGATGGGTTAATTTGTTAGGTTTCTTTTTTGAGAGGAAAAGAAATCTCTTTTAGAGGGTGTGTAACAACTGCTAAATAATGACTGGAAAAAAATTCTAATGGATCTAAAACCAATTTTCCCCACTTTAATAAATGAAAAGTGAACTCATGTTGTTATTGAAAGTGGTTTCTTTCCTGGCACTTTTCTCATTTTGTACTCATTGCTTTCTCCATGCTGTGTTTCCTAAGAGGAAGCATAAAATTGTGTGAGCGAATAAAGGGTCTGCAACTGTCAAGTCTGTTTTCTCTAAGAAGAAATTAAGCAGTTTGATCTAACGGTGAGTGTTAGGAACAACTTGTGATTGAAAATAGGTAGCTACTCAGCCAAGATTGCCCCGCCTTTTTAATCATGACGATCAAAAGAGAATACCTCCTTTTGAGTCCAAAATTTTCACTACAGCTTTTGTCCGTGTGCCAAGAACAGCATTCACAGGGGAGTTCAGAACTACTTCAAAGACTTCATCATCTTCCTCTAATCCATCATAGGTAATTGCTATATTCCACATCTTGGTTGACACTCCTAACAGAAATAAACATTTTAATTACTCTTTAAGTGCTATTTCAATCAATCAGGGTGTCAAAGAAATAGATTAATTAACATGTCTGCAGCTAGAATGGAGTAGATTGTGTATGCTATTGTGCTCCTACCGACTGACTGGACGCCTGCTGTTCTTCCAAATAACATTAAGTTTGAATTTGTTCCTGGGCAATGGTGATTCGGTTGAAGTGCATACACTGTAACAAAAAACTGCTGTAGATGTGCAAAACCGCACTGCAATACAGATTTAGGACTTCCACTGCAATTTTCAAGAGAAATTGTATCATAGGGTTTTTATCTGAAAAGCTTAATTTTAAAGATGGAACAGTTATTTAAAATACCTGCAAATGGATCAAAAACTGTGTTAGGTTGAAGTGCAATCTTTTAGGCAGATCTTACCATTGTTTTTTCTTGGTTCCTTGTCTTTCCTGGGTACCTTCAGGCTTGTATGTGAGTGAAAAAGGGTCTTGGACGTCTTGAATAACCTAAATTGTACTCAGTTTTATCTAAATTTGACCTTGTCCTGGGTTTTACCTATAATGGCTGATGTCTTTAAAGCATCTCACAGCTCAGCTCAGGGTGAGTCCTATCCAGCCTAGCTGTTGGGAGATTAGGAGACATCATTTCAGCACTTTTGATATTTTAACCAATGTTGTGTACATGGATCCTCTAAATCAGGTTGGTTTGTTTTGGGCTTTTTCCTCACAGTTTTTTTAAATAGCCCCCAGGTCTGGCTCAGAGCAAACTCATGTAGTTTATAGATATTTTGTGGTCAGATAGGATTGGCTGTAGGCAATCTCATGCTAAGTAATAAGGAATTCACTAAAGAAGCCCACAGTACTTCCAAAAAATGAGTCCAAGTCTGAAATACTATTCAGCTTCTCTACCTACAGATACGTAATAGATTGTACTCTCCAAAGCAAGAGTTTACTCTTTCAAAATCAGTGAATTAATTTTAGAGTTATTCAGTGCACTATTTCATACCTGGATCAAACTGAACAAGCTTGGAGGGAGACACTGTGAAGTCCTTTCCCAGCCTAGCAGATATTTCATTGATCTGAGAAGAAATCAAACAATAAATGCCATGGAGTGACCCATTTCACCAAACCACTGCATTCTGCTGCGCACTGAAGGTACTGTGCACATCTCAAATAGGCCAACCCATACATATACTCAGGCTGGAAAAAAAGATAAAGGCCTGAAGAATGAACCTTGTTATATGCAACTGTCATTCTGTCATTTCTCATGGCTTAAAAAAACTGTGTAATCAAAAAAAAAAATTTGCCTATCTTATAATTTTGCTCATTCCCTCTCAGATTGCTGTTTGACAACATCAGGTAGCACTGCTGTTCACCATGCCTGGGGACCTTGCCATACCTCGCTCCTGGACAAGCACATACTGTCATCTCAGAAGAGCAGCAACAAGCTGGCCACATTTTCCTATTTGGCCCTTTGTGATATCTTGAAAAAAGCATTTGCGCACAGAGCTGTCTGTCATCCCCAAAGACTCATTAGGATAGATATGAACTCTACATATGTAAATATAGGGATTCCAGCAACTCCCTGAATTTTCGTAGGAGATGCCACAGGACACCAGTTTCCACACTGGGCTCTTGATGCTGGAATCAATTTCACTGGTCTGATTCTGCAAGTAACTACTAGAGTAGAATCACCAGAGTCTGTGAAGGATAGGACAGGATGGCCCCTGATGGTGTCATTCGCAAAATTCCCACTAACTTCAGTAGAAGAAAAATCAAAATTATTTTTCTGATTTGAGCTATAATCCTGAGAAACTGTGAGGGGGAAAAAATGGTATTTCTCTAGCAAGGGGATCTGATAAAATACTGGAATTTCCATTTTATGAAGAAGGATAAAATTTGTGAAGGCAAGTTGCAGAAAACCTGTTTTACAAAATTACAGCCTGCAGCTTTCAGTCTAGTATTTTTGACATAAGGCAGAGGCAGTCATTGGAGATATAGGGGGTTTTCCTAGGCTGTGGGCAGTAGAGGGAGAAATGGAGAAGGCTGCCATGACTGTGTAGTTGAAGCTCCTGTAGCTCTGGGCTCCTCCAGCCTGAGAAGGCAAAACAAAAGCCCCAAGGCCTCAGATTGCCCAAAGCCTGGGTTTTAAAGTGGCAGATCCTGGACACCAAGCTTCTGAGCACAGTGCCAGACGAAACTGCCTGCTCTGTTTTTTCGTCAAAACTGAAACGCTGCTCCAAAACATTCCAGGTTTGGTTAATTAGCATTTCTAGTTAAAACCCGGGAAATTTTGTCAGAAATGTTTCAGCCATCTGTAGTGCCAAGCACAATGTCCCAGTAAGTATAGATTGAATCACATGGCCTCTCTGATGATTACATCTGAGGAATAAAATAAGAGGCTGCACCTCTTACTATTAAGTTAGGACAATGGCTTTTGGCTTTACCTTCACAGTTATAAAGGCAGACTCCACCGTGTGTCCTGCCCTGGTGATTTTCAGAGACACCACTCCCCTGTTTTCACACACCTCGTACTCAGTCTGTAGCATTTCAATCCGAGACCACCGTAGCTCCAGTCTGTGGGAGAGGAAGGAATGTGACTGCAGAGCAAAGCCCCCTGCCCAGCCACCCCCAGCCCTTGCTGCTTAGAGGCTGTGTCAGGAGCCTTCTCTCCCGACGGCTGATTTAGCCAATACACATACTGAGTTTTTGTCTCCAAATCAACACACTAGTGTGATTTAACTGATTAGGAAGAGGTGGCAATAAATCTTCCAGACCAGCCCTGATCTACTCTAAACCACATCTGAACCTTGTTTCACAGCCAGAGGGGTTCTGCAATAACTTTGAGAAGAATAGTTTGTCCATAACAGCCATAGGCCAAGACAAGTTATGACTATTTATCCTGGTTCCCTTTAGCCCTGCCGTTTTATTACACTCTCCCTTCCCAGTCTTTTCTCAGCAATATCCTCCTTCCTGCTCGTCTGCCTTCATCTATCCTCTAACTCTCTTCCTGTAGCATACAGGGTATGCTCTAAGACTCTTCCGCCTCTGTGCAAGGGCCATCACTCCTCCCCTTACTTTAGTACTCTGTACACTTCGCTCTTCAACCATTCTCCTGTCTGATTCCAGGTGTCTTATACACTGAATTTTAGAATTGTTTATGGGGGATGGGGCCAGTGTCTGAACCTCAGAAGATTGCGTGCTGCACACGATAGTCAATAAAGATCTTTCCTTTTTAAAAGCTGTGATAAAAATTAGTGAGAGTCAGAGAGGAATGAAAGAGAGTGCAAAGAAGAAAAATAAGCTGAGCTATTTACAATTTGAACTTTATTAAAACAAACTTCTAGGCCTTTCACAGCTAATTAGCTCTATCACCAGCCAAAGTTTCCTCCTGTCCTCCTCTATCCTCTGATGCTAATTTTGTGGGAAACCGATTTAGAAACTGATTTGCTTTATTTTTGCTAAAAAAGATGGATGTGCCAGATGTAGTCCAGCAGCATTCAGATAAAATCTAGGACATTGACAATAAATCATGTATTTTGAACCAGTGATCATTAGGTAATAAATACATTAAATTGAAAAAATATCTCACGAGCTTTTAAAACCAATATTACAATATTATTTTTTCACTAAAATTCCCCTTTAGTCTTCTAGTGGATAACTTCGCTGTAACACCTATATTCTACAAAAAAGTGCTTTTTCTTTGCTCTTTTCCTAAAGCTGTGCTATGCATTGCCATTCATTTACAAGAAGTCACACTTTCCCAGGAGAAGTGGCGTCACATAATGGTGGTTTTAATAGTGGCTCATCTGTGAGCCAGCACAGAGCAGCTGGGCAGTGCTCAGGGTGTCCATGCTCAGATGTGTTTGTGTATGGGGACATCTTTTGGCACAGCACATAACTGCCCAAACGCTGCCTCCAGCTCTGCTCAGCTCAGTCCCTGTCCTCTCTCCAGCATGCAGGGAAGTGCTCTTCTCCTGGAGCCAGCCCTCTGCGCCTCTTTCTTCACCATGAGTCCTGGTTTGTGAGTAGCCGGTTTAGCCCCAGAAAATCATATTGGTTATTATTTTTTCTCGATTTCTTCTGATTAAATAAGTTGGTTGAACATTCAGCCCTATTTTCAGAAATAAAGAGTAACGTTGCCTCTACTGAAGAGCTACTTGCGCTTCTGGCTTTTATGATCAAAGCACGGTTTGGATGATATTCTAATTTTTCTACATGAGGCTTATCGTATGTCACAAGGAAATTTGGATAGTATGCCTAATACATGCAGTGGATGACAAAGAAGATGCTGTGTGCTCTCCACCTTCTTTCAGTGCTCTTTTGCAGAAGTATGGCTCTCAAAGCTTTGTCATTTGAGAGCATCCCCTCCATTGTAATCTCAAACTCGTGAAAAATGCATTGCCATCAGCTAAGGGCAGGAGTGACCTGCAGCTGCAGAACCATGTTCATGAAGCAGTAGTCCCATCCCTCAGCACCCAGCATCTCAGATCTCCAAATGCCCAACTGCCACTAAATCCATTATATTTCTCGATGAGGCCCCGAAGGCGCTTGAGAGCTGTGACGCAGTCTAACCTGGAGCTAACCCCCCGTATTTCACCTTCTTGAGGGGAAGAAACCTTCTCTACTCTAACAAAAGCAATGGCAGGTGGAGTTATAGCTATGTCCACATCTGCATGGCTTCAAGCCCAGCACTTGTTCATTTGCCCCAGGGGATGGCGAGCACAGTGCAGCACAGCACCTCTCACTGAGGAGCAGAGCTACCTTTGGGGTGCCGCAGAGTTTCCACTGGCATCTGTCACTTGAAACTCCAAGTTGTCTGAATTCACTTCTCGTGATTGGTTGATGACATAAAGTATGATTTTGCTGTTTAAATCCTTTTGGCTAAATCCTTCCTGGATGAATCCACCTAGGAAAGATAAGTAATATGCAGGTGAACCAAAAGCCTGCTAATGAGACCCATGTAGTTCATATAGACTCTTTTCAACTTTTCTTTTTGTTGAGAATCTGAACTTAGATTAATGCGGGTTTATACCTAAACAGCAGCATTCGTTCATTATAAGCCCCCACCAACTTCTGCATGTGTAACTTGTTTACCAAAAGGCCAAGTTCAGTATTAATCTTTTTTTTTCCTTGATAAAAATAAAAAAGTTTATTAACAACAGCTATTAAAAATTATCTCAAACTCTTTGAGGATTCATAACAAACATAAGATTCAGGTTTCATCGTAAAAGTTTTGTTACTACAAACTTTGCCCAAAGTTTGCTAAGAAATTTTGGTTCTCTCTATCCAGCAAATATTAACAGGGTAGGGTTTGGAATCTGGCCTGGTATAGCCCAAAATAAGGAGATTATAAAAGAAGTCACCTGTTGTTATATTTTCCAGGTAGCCATAATGAGGACCTCGCAAAATCTTAAACATTATTTTGTCATCTTCTGTATTGGGGTCAGATGCCCTCAGGGACCTGGCAGTAATATAGATCCCATAATTGCCATTCTTCAGCAGTTCCACATCAGAAAAGCAATGGAGATGAATAATTTTTGGTGCCATTTTGTCCAAATGATCCACCTAAATCGAAGTTAGACATTCATTTTACAGTATCAGGATATTCGCTGTCCTGCTTTTGCTGAAAGAGCAGTAGCCAGATCAGGGTGGCAGTAGCCACTTTGGCTCACAGTCTGCTGCAGACACCCGAGTTCCAGTTAAGTTGTACTTCACATGAGAAGTCTCCAGGCCCAGACTGCCCGTCACTTGCCACATGCAGCAGGGTACAGTACACTTTGAGGAGTGTAACACAAATTCTAGGTACCTCTGCCCCGATGTCCCACATTCCCCGTAGTCCTCATTTTTTATGTAATTTTCTTCACAGCAAAAGATTAATCCAGCAAAAGTCTGTCACCTATGTTTTAAAATAACAATGCCACCTTTCACAAATTCTGATGAATCTTCTAGCATTCCACGATGGTTGTTGCTGTTCCCGTATCTCACCCTTTGCTGAAAAAGTTCCTCACTCATCATATAACTTGAAACTTTGTCACCAGGAAGTACTAACAGCCTCTTCATTAGTATCAGTGTTTTGAAATGCAGAATTTTGACATGCAATGCAACCAGGCCTACTTTTTGTACTGAAACATGCCACATAGATACATACAAAAAAATCACAGCAAACATATCTGAGCCTATGCCAAGGTATGAAGGACTTGAAAACAGGGGAAATGGGAAGTGAAGAGAAAGATTCTGGTAAAGAAGAATCAGAGCAGGCACCTTACAGAGACTCTCAGAGAGAAGACAGGATGTCCAGGTGGGGAAGCAAAGTGGCTGTAATTCAAGATTCCTGTGACATGCAGACCAACAGTCATCCTCACACCCCCATGTGTGCAAATCACAGGGTCAGACACAAGTGGGAAAGCAGGGCAGGAGAAAGTTCCATCCTTCCCATAGTTGAGATTCCTATGTAAAATTTTTAGCATGCAAGTATTAAGTATATAAGTATCTACTTGCTTATGTTTATGCATTTTGGCAAGTAGTTAATTTCCCAGGTTAATAATTCATGGAATACAGAAAGCAAATATTTTAGCTGCACAGTTAAATCAGAGACTGCAGCAAGTACCAGCCATCATCAAAACTGCTACATTTTTGGCCTTATCTTGCTATCTATCTCTCTTAAGTAGGCCTGTGGTCACACTTGCCTGAATGGTGAACGCCACTGGCTTGCTCTGCACCCTCCCATTCACGATGAAGCCTTGGTTAGTCCTATCTGTGGCAACAAATGTAAATCCATCAATCTGGGAATTCCCACCTCGGTGCTTGTATGCAACATCCCTGTTGTCCACATCTTGCTGTGTGAAATTGTACTGCAGTAGCACAGCCCCACGGTAATAGAGATGACCGTACTGGGGGAGCTCAACCAAGAGGAAGGTAAGATTTTCTTTTGCAGTATCTGGGTCTGAAAGCTGCAGGACATCAGGAGTAAGAAGTGCCATAGCTCCTTCCATTAATCTTAACCCCATGTTCCTAGATAGAGTGGGCAAAGCCTGGTCAGCTGCCTCCAAGGCGATCTTGAGTGTCCCATGCTTAGTCCTCAGTCCATTGCTGATGATGAATCTGGCAAAGAGAGGCAAGGCAGTCTTCAGCATCTGTTCTTGATTCACCATGGACTGAAATGAAATGATAATGCAGACCTTTACTACAGGACTTGCCTGTGTTGATACTGCAAAAGTAGAAGAGCTGGGTGGAGCACAAACCCAAACACTGAGTGGAGTGGATGTAAAACTTAAAAACATGAAAGCAGACAGCCAGGTATCTGACAAGAGTTACAATGCACCTGCAGGGATTGAGCAGATAGATGCGTGAGAAAAGGCCTTGAGGATCAACAGTCATAACAGAGCTGATCTAGTCTTCTAGCCGAGATACGGGTGGAGCAGATCTAGAAGGAAATGCTGCCTGGGGTCTTGTTGTAGCTTCTGGTATACGTTTTACACATCCTTAAAGTTTATCTTCACTTGGTTACCTGGCAGTAGCACCTACAGCTTACAGAAAGAGGTGTGTGAAGTGCATGACCTGCCTGGTTTGGTTTGGTTTGGGTTTCTTTCTGTTCACTGTTACTAATCTTTTCTAGCCAATGCTCCCAAAACTATCTGAAAAACCAAACTGGAGAAAGATCCGCCTTATCTCACTTCATGGGTTTGTTTAGGCACTAACTGTGTCTGTAAATTTTCGTATATTCAGAGGAAACTATTTATGTTTCTTTACAAAAGTCAAGTAAAGTTTCCCTGAAATACTAAGATATTGAGCAGAACTGTATAAACTACATAGGGTAATGTTAAAAACATAGATATCCATAGTATAAATTTATCAAAGGCTCCTATCTGCACAGTTCTTCTTCCATGCTAGGAATTTCTACCAGTAGCAACATCATTTCTTGTAGCTCTCTCTCAGGTAGTGGTGTTTCTTTAGATACACTAAAGATTTGATTATTCACTACAGATAGTTTTCCTTTCAAAACTAAGAGGTGCCCAAGGCTGTAGAGAAAATCTGTTGGAAGTTCTGCTGTTGTTGACTGGGGTAGAATTAATTTTCTTCATAGTCAGTTTTATGGGGCTGTGGTTTTGATTTGTAACACACTGTAAATAGTGTTGATGACATAGGGATGCTTTGGTTTTGATACTGTTGAGCAGTGCTTACAGAGCATCAAGGCTTTTTCTGCCTCTCACACTGCACCACGAGTGGTTGGGCTGGGAGTGCATAAGGAGTTGGGAGGGGGCACAGCCAGGACAGCTGACCCCAGCTGACCCAAAGGATATCTCAGACCATCTGGTGTCATGCTCAGTGTATAGAGCTGGGGGAAGAAGGAGGGAAGGGGAGACGTTTGGAGTGGTGGCATTTGTCTTACCAAGTCACTGTTGTGCATGATGGAACCCTGCTTTCCTGGGGATGGCTGACCACCTGCCTGCCCACAGGAAGCAGTGAATGAATTCTTCGTTTTGCTTTGCTTGTGTGCGCAGCTTTCGCTTTATCTATTAAACTGTCTCTATCTCAACCCGTGAGTTTTCTCACTTGTACCTTTCCAATTCTCTCCCCAGTCCTACCAGGTGGGGAGGGAGCGAGCAGCTGCCTGGTGCTTACTAGCCCGCTGCAGTTAAACCATGACAGAAGCCTACCAGCTGGGTATGGGCTTTTGCCATATGAGTGACAGCATGGTCTGTGGAAATTTATTGTTAAATTTAGCTGTGGAGAAAATAAGGAGAAAACCAATCTTTTAGCCTTTAAAATTTACCTTAGATTTCATTGTCAAGATCATTATTTATGTATTTTCTTCTGAAAATAATTACATGGAATATTTTCATGCCTGTAATGAAAATTTTTGAGGGTATATGAAACTAAAAATTGCTCTGAAGATGTCTCGCAATCCTTCGTGTCCCATCAACTTATGTGTTATTTACCTGTCGTCTACATAAATTTCAGTGATTATGCTGCACAGTATATGCAAAAACATTTTGTGAAGTGGTTTTCACACAGGTTTGTTCTGCCTTAGAGCAGAGTCTGCTGTGCAAAGAAATTTGTCTCTAGTAGAGTGGGACAGTTGTTTCAGACAGTATGAGGGCCAGCCTAGCTGGCTGCTTTCCACCTAACACTCTTCTACCGTACTTAAATGAAATGGGGACTGGCTGACTTTTAGTAGATTATCTGTTTCCTCTTGGTCTCCTGACTGCAGACCTTGAAGAAGTATTTTTGGAATTATAGGGTCAACACCTAGTGTATTTCTGCATGACTTGAAAGCAAGTGACTTCCAGTAGGTCATGGAGCAGCTTACTGTGTCACACAGATTGTCCATCTAAAACTCCTCATTGCCTTCACCAACACCGGATGATTAGAGCTTGATCACTTGTAAACTGGCACTATGCCATGAAACAGATGGGAATGAGCATAGGCAGACCAGGGACTATATAGCAGTTAGAAACATGTTTACTGAGGATGGTATTCCCAGCTGGGAACCTAGAGACATCTGTCTACACTGACCTAATGCTATTGTGCTGATGGTAAAAGGGTTGTGCTATTTGTAAGCTATCTGAAATCAAATACAGAACTAGAATGATGATGATAAATACTGTGCTTAGGAGAAAAAAGGGTAAAGCACCTTCAGTCAAGACCTTAACCTCCTCTCAAAACGCCTGGAGGATTGCAGCAGAAGTGATTTTTCTCTCATTCTTTTGATTGCTGTAAAAACATTTGGATGATGTCTCAAACAATATTTAAGTGAAAGACTTAGATAATTCAGTTCATGAAACTGAAGATTCATCCAGCCTTCTCCAGAATACTAGATAGAAACAAAGCTCCTGCAGACTGAAATCAGACTGAATTTACAATGAAATCAGACTGAAATTTACAATGAATTTCATTCACTGCTCAGTTTCACAGGTGATGAAACTGCCTATGTCCAAGATGTCCTTCTTCTGCACTTTGGGAGATTTTGGTTCTTTACATCTGGTTTATGTCTGCTTTGTAATTTCCTCAGGAATGGAGAGCAGCCAGTATTCTCACTCTGATGAAATTTAGGGTACAATTCCCAGGCAAAGTTTGGAGGACATGTTGCATGGTTTGATTCCACAGCTACCAACATTTCATGCTTTCTGCAGTTTGATGGCAATGGAGTTGGCTATAGGACCTACCATCTGTCATGGCATTTAAAAGATAAAAATGGAATCATAAATAGTGCCAACTCATTACAAAATCGAGCCAGCATGTCAAAATGGAGGACATTAGCATGTTCTTTTAGCATCCTGCTGCCAGCATCTGATGTCAGGCTGCTAATCACTTGGAGTCGTCTGTCCAAACAAGCACTGCCAAATCTTTCTTCCAGGCCAACAGCATCAAACAATACAGGTAAATTTATGTCTGAAGGAAGTACTTTAGTGGGAAGTAAAAATCTGGTCAGTTCATTCCTTCTCCTCCCATAATCATCCATATAATTAATTTCTTCTTGAAATAATAATACTATGCTGCCAGAATATTTATGTCTACACCAAATTATTTTCCAAATGATAACATCAAGGAATGTAATTACTGTGATTAAAATAGTTATCAAATATCAATATTTATTAAAGCATCATAACTTTACTTTTATAAGGCTGAATTTCTAGTTTGGTTCTTAGCCGTTGGCCTAAACAGAAAACATTGGCTTTATCCACATTTGCAATTTGCCTAGAATTGTTTGATCTTCTTTTGCTAGTGTGATGTGGAAGGCATACTGACACAAGCCACTATACTACGCTGCCCAAACTAGGGCTGGCATGACTGCAACCTTGCTTGCATAATCTAATTCTAGTTTTGGTGAAAGTGTTTCACAATTAAGAAACATGAAACCAGGGAGTATTTGTTCACTTTTTCTGTAGTGAGTACAAGTGAAGCAGACAAACCTCTTAACTAGAACTTCCACCACACTGAATGCAGTTGAAGGGATAGTTAAAAATGTTTCACCTGAGGAAAGTTTCAGAATCACTTTTGGTTTAACTCTGGACAATGCTACCTGACCCAGTATTACAGGGAGATTTATTTGATGTCTCCATGCCCCACCTGCTTGACTCATCTGCAAAAAAGCTCTCAAAGTGGATGATGGAACATGTTCCTCAACTTCATCGTGCCTCATGGAAAAAGCCATTTAGATCTGGAATCTATTATAGGAGAGTGTAAGAAGGGGTCTTTTCTGAATTGCAGCTCTTAGGACTTAAATCCTTAATTTTTCTTAGTCACAAATTAAAAATAATAAGCTCTTAATTATTAATTTTACAGTAAGTCCATTTTTTCTCAAAAGCTGTTTTCAGATAAAATTACCAATATTAGCAAAAAGTAAGCATTGTTCCTTCAGAAACATTTTCTTTATTTTTGAGCTTTTTTCTTTTCCTTGATTTTGATCTTTTTTAGAAAACTGTCCACAAGACTTTGACCAATACATCTGCGCTTTATCTGATGATAATTCACTACATTATTCTACTTTATAACCAAGGGAAGTTCACTTAAGAACAAAATAAGGAAACACTCACTTTAGGAATACACCTAGTATAAACTGTTCTAAGTGGAAAATTTCAGAAACAGGTGAAAATAATTATCATTAGGCTGCTGAACTGGGCCTGTAGGTAAACCTATGAATTTAACCCAAATGTTCAAGTGTCTACATGAATTTCTGAGCTATAGTAGTGTCAAAATAGATTAAGTGGACTGGTTTTCATTATATTCCAGAATACTTAGGGATTCAAATTACCCATAATAAAATTAATATGATAAATTATAACAGATAAGAAAGATGTTATTTAATACCAGTTTTACCCCATCCAGCTGTAGCAAGAAACCAAAGGAGAACTCCACCAAGTATGTTCTCAGTCCTACTCTCTCACTTATATCTTAACAGCTGTGTAGGCCTGGGTGCTATAATAATATTGAAGCTAGTATCATTGAGTAAATATGTCTCTAGCTGTGTTTTCAGCACCAATGAGAAAACAGATTTACTACCAAAGCATTCCCAACTGTATTTACTGCAGTAGAAATAGATGTGCTATATAAATATTGGGAATTCACACAGAGACTCCAGCTCTTTTTAATAATTTCTCTTGGATTTTTTGTGGTATTTTGTGTTTGGGTGTTTAAGACACAATCTTAAGCTGCTCCTAGGGAAATTTAGGTTGGATGTTAGGAAAAAGTTTTTCACTGAAAGAGTGATAAAGTACTGGAATCATCTGCCCTGGGAGGTGGTGGAGTCACCATCCCTGGCTATGTTTAAAAAAAGATTGGATGTGGCACTCAGTGCCATGGTTTAGTTGAGGTGGTGTTAGGGCATGGGTTTGACTTGATGGTCTGAAAGGTCTCTTCCAACCTAGTGATTCTGTGATGGTGATTCTGTGTTGTGTAGGGCAGGTTTTTTAAACACCCCAAAAATTAAACAGTTTGGGGGGTGGGGTACCATGCCTTACCTGAATATATCTTCACGAACAACTGCCTTGGCTTTGTGAACGTAGCATACAATCTGTCGTGCTACATCCATTTGACTGAAGCTAGTAATGGGGGTGCCAGGATAGCTGACATATTCTATTTGTCCATACTGGGGTGGGGAGGTGATCACATAAAGGAGCTCCTCTGGCTTGTCAGTGCTGTCCAGTGCAAGGAGGACATCAGTTGTAATGTAGCTGCGGTCTCCTTCTGGCACTCTAAGGAGTTTCGTAAAAACAGCAATGTCTCCTGCAGAGCAGACAAAACAACACTAAAATAGTCATATTGAACTGGATGATCTCTTCTGCGTTGTTTAGTCACAGGAAAGCCATCACCAGTAGGAAAACTATAAAACTGTAAGACTATAGAGAAATTCAGCATAGAAGGGACTTCAGGACTTCTGCTCAAAGCAGGGTCAGCCATGAGATCAGCCATAGCCACATTGCTTGGGGCTTTACTCTAATGGAGCCTGAAAACTATTATCCTACTGGGGCCAAGGATGAAGAGACCACAGCCTCTTTTATTTGTCTTCCAATCTTAGCAGTGTCAGGTGAACCTTTAGGTTTCTAATAGAGATGTGATAAAGAAAGAGAGACCATAAGACTGTAGAATAACCTGGGAGACAGAGCTGTTTCTGAACAGTCTTTTGCCTACCTTTTTATATTCTTGCCATTTTTCTGTGCTGATTTACTCAGACATAAAGCTAGTTTCAGAAAGATATTTTCAGCTCTATTTGAAAAGCAGCTGGGAGTCCTGGGAGGCATGGTGCAACACATTGCATTCAGCAGAGACTTTTCAAATCCCAGGACCTGGCCAACAGTGAAATCCAAGTGGTTAAACCTACAGGATCTGCAGGGAAACTTGCAGGAGCCTCAGGAAAGGATCAGGATGTGTATTCAAATATCTTTGTTTCAGAAACAGGCACTGTAAAACATCAAGTTTAGTGGATCTTTACCCTTTTCAACATCCTTGATATTTATGTAGAAGTCCACAGCTGGGGATCTGTTGTACCCATCCCAGAGGTAAAATGTGAAGCTGTCTTTTTTCTTGGACCCCACGATTCCTGTATGGACATATCTCACGAGGTTCATATCCAGCTCTTCCTGAGTGCACTTCATTCCAGTTTGGAGAGTCACCCAGCCTTGTCCCACCTAGAAAAAACAAGCATCCTTCATTAACTGTAATCACCCATGCATCCTCCCTGGTTAACTGTGTTTCTTTGTAGTTATATAGACTGTTAGTGGCAGCTACCTGGCTTTCCTTCTAGAGGCTCTTTTCTCATAGTATGTTTTGAAGGGCAGCGAATAGCTGGAGTTTTTTTCCAACAGATATAAGGCTGGAGAAGATACAATGATCAGTAATAAAATAGAGCAATATGGAGTTTAGCCACTTTTACTCTAAGAAATCAATTTCTGCACGCTTCTCAATCAGACACCAAGAGGAAACTTAAATAGTTCCCAACCCAGCTTATGTTTTCTATTTCTTAATTTCACAAATCTGCTCTTGGTTCTGTCTGAAATCATAGCTAAAATGGTATCAGAAGTAACCCCACGGAAAGATGGAAATTTAGAGCCCCAGAGGCCCTCAGCTGCAAAAAAAAAAAAAAACAACACATAAAATTTCTTGCTTTTCTGAAGGTAGCCTAGTACCCTAAATTGGACTGATCAATGTAGTAGACATTTAGTGGCAGTACCAGCATCACTAGATTTAGAGCAAAGGTTATCAAGGATGGAAAGCTAAGATATACATATGTACCCTACATGTTCAAACTGACAGACTCCAGTCAGCAGCTGTCTCTTGCCTCAAACTTAATTCACAAGTCTCATGTGATCTGCAGATTGATGTTGAGATCCAGCATCAAAATGCTTTCCAAGCTCACAAGTTTTAGAAACAGAATTTTATTTCTATTACCCATGCATGCTATTTAAAAGAGGCATTTTTTTCTATCTTTATTCCTTTGTCTTATTTTAGGTCAACAGATTATCATCTCTTCTTCCATTTCTAATCTTATTTTTTGCCATTCCTCTTGATATATCCTTTCCATCATCTTTCTTTTCCCTTCCTTCCCCCCACACTTTTCTTCTAATTGATGAGATATTACTTACTCTTTCACATGCAACTCCTTCCATGCTTTCTAAGCCTTGAAGTAACTGAAGTAAAGGCTTTTTTTTTTTTTAATCAAGGACTTTCCTCCCATTCCCCCCAGCTTTGATGCTCGATTTTCCCCCTTTGTGGGATGATTATCCCAGCATCTCTCTCAATTTTCACCTCAGATGATCTGCCATGTGTTTTATCTTCTCTCTTCTCCTGTTCAGGATCTGGGTTTTAGTGCCAAAGCCTCTGGGGCAGCAGCATTGTTTGACTCAAACACTCCTTCAACAATGAAACTGGCCAAGCTGTCTACTTCAAAATATGACAGACATTTGGGAGAAAAGGAAGATGAACTTCATCTTGCCCTAAAAAGAGAGAGTTCTTTGCATGCCTGCTTTTTGTTGAAGTACAAAGACTAACCTTGAGCTGAAGCTGACCATTTTCTGGAAGTCTTTCAAACAAGTAGTAAATTCTCTCCCTGGGGGTATCTTTATCTTCTGCTGACAGAACAGCACTAGAAATTATTTGAGTTTCACCTATGTTCACCTCTATATCGTTCTTCCTGAAAAAATTAAAAGTCATGTATTGATGCAATAAAAGGAACCTTTTCAACATGTAATTTCTCTGCCAGAAATATGGATTAACCAAATGCTGACAGAAAGGACAACAGCAGAAAGAATAGAAGGAGGGTCTGTATTTCAGTTCGAAAGAGAAAAAAAAAGCAAGCAGTGCAGACAAGCTTCTTCTTACAATGGTGAGAAACAACAAAGATACCTAAAACAAACTGATTTCATGTATCTCTCTTATTCCCCTGGACCCTATTCTGCTTACCTTCATACAATTTATAGGAAGAAGACATTATAAACAAATAGACTGCATTATTACTGCTAATATAAAGCACATCATTACTGGCTCTAATGAACTGATTGTTCATTTAGGAAGTGACTGTCTTCCCAATGACTAGTCTTCAAGGCTCACCTTTATCTGTAAGAGACAAAATAAAATCTAACTGGCTTCTTCTCCATGCTCCTTCTAGCACCCACATCTCATTTTGAGAAGAAGCTCTCAAGGGGAATGTGTGAAGGCTTTACATTCCCCAAGGGCACTCTCTGCTACAGGATGCAATCCAAGAGGTGACAGATTGAGGTTTTGGCAATCCCTGTGAATAAGAGGCACTGTTTGCCAGCCAGAAACATCCCATCACAGGTTCTTCAGTCTGTTGACCATAACTAATGGAGATGAGAGCTGAAAATCCCTGACGTGGAAAGTGTCCCCAGATCAAAAGGTAAAGAATTTTTTCTTACAATATTCACATGTAAAACAATATTCACCTGTAAAGCACTGCACTAGCATAAGGAAGTTTGTACCCTACAGCAAAGGTGTAGTGACTGAATGTGGCAGCTAAATCCCCTCAGTGCCAAACCGAACATTTTCTTAAACCACTACTGCTTAAATACTGGCAGCACACCTCATCTCAGTGGAGGAGTAACAGGCAAGAGGCAGTAACTTCTTACAAAGAAATAGCTATTTTGGGAGTAGATGTCTCGATCTGTGCTATTGTTCACCACAGGAATGGCAAGTGGTGAGACCTAGCATTGCCAGACAAGGCAGCAACAGTTTCTGGAACTAGCTGGGCAAAGCTAAAAACATTTGACTTCTTGCAGTTCATCATTTTCTTTCAAAGAGAGAGGGTGGAAAATGGCAGATCAAACTATAGCATGTGATGAACAAATAGGCAGTTATCAGTAATTATCAATATATGATATATGCATACATAAATTATACTCTTTATTCTAACTGAAAATTGACATTTTCTCATGTTAGCGTTATGTGTCATTGAAAGTTTTTTAACTAATAAACTAGCATTTGTTATTGCAGGAAGCTCTACCTGGTTAAAAAAAAATTAAAAATTCTTCGCAATGGGAAGTGTAAGTCAGATCTGAAAGCAGGCCAAATACCCTGAGGGATCTGTGAGTCTGAAATGCAAACTTTAGAGGGTCAGAGCTATACCCACAAAACCTTTGGACTCTTATCTTCCCATCTGCCTGTCTGGGGCTGGAAAACAGTCACAAGTATGGAGGTCCTGATGCTCTGTAACAAGTCATCAGTTGGAGACCGCAAGGGATGAGCTCCTTTTTTAAATGTCCAGGAGGTTTGGCTCTCTTGCAGCCAGCTGCCTATCTATAAATGGTCTGCCAGGCAATTTCTGATCATGTCTAGTTCATTTACTACTCCTAGCTTTGAAGTGTAAGGGAAGTTAGTGTGTACCTTTGCAGCAGTTGAATTATGGCTGAGAAAAAGAGTTGTAGAATATAAAAGAAGATAATTATAATTTGAAAGCCCTTCCCCTGCTTCAACCTTGTGGGTCCTCTCATGCCAAAATCCAGAGCTGCTTTCAGAGGGGTGTTTTAGGCAGATGTTTTTCTCAGGGAAGGGAAAAACTGTACCATGGTGGTCAGTGTTCAGCAGAGGTACAACACCTGGAAAACACCTTGAAGCAACTTGTGAAAGACACAACAAGCATGTTTTCCCACACACTTTTATTTTTACTCTATTTGCTTAATATAGAGCATCACTAAGCATACTCTTCTTTCAGTAAAAATTTTTTTGTTAAACAGCCTGATAGAGACCTACATAGAAACATCTTTACTGACAGTAGCCTGTTACTAATTATGGCTTCCTCTTTTTATCAGACACCAAGGACTGGTTTAATGGTGAACATGGTGAGATGCTAGGTTGATGGTTGGACTTGATGATCTTAAAGGCCTTTTCCAACCTTAATGATTGTATGATTCTATGATTTGATGTTTTGTTCACTTTTACGTCATTTTGTCCGAACACATCCCACTGTCAGAAACAAGAACGTGTGACTTACTTGCTCAGCACTGGTTTCTCATCATTAACTGGAATGACCTTTACTGAAATCGTTCTGAGGACTTTGTGTTTTCCATCTGATAGCTGAATTTTAAAG
The DNA here is from genome assembly GCA_013397845.1 of Melanocharis versteri. Taxonomy (NCBI): domain Eukaryota; kingdom Metazoa; phylum Chordata; class Aves; order Passeriformes; family Melanocharitidae; genus Melanocharis; species Melanocharis versteri. The sequence goes on from VZTG01004423.1 coordinate 1,124,048, forward strand.
CTGTCAGTGAGATTTTCAGAGTTGTCATGCATGTACATCAGCTTCATTCCTATGTGAGGCAGGAAGGGGAAGAAAAATAAGAGGGAAAGAGCGGGAGAGTGAGAATGGGAGAGAGAAATGGAAAGAACAACTTAATCTGACTCCTGCAAAATCCCTCACATCATTTTGTTCTGCTTCAATCACCGTTCTTCCATTTCCCCTCCCCCTATGCTAGGGTAACAATAAACTTGCCTTAGCTATTAGAAGGCGAGTTTGATGAGCCACTGCTGTTCAGTGATCTGACAACATACTATTGACCCAAGGCCACCAGCCTGACCTAAGTAAGGAGTGACTCTCCAAAAAAGGGGTCTCTATCAATCTGCAAAAGGTACGTTTCTTCTCCTCTCCTCATTCTAAATCACTTTGATGGGGACCATAGAGAGGCAATACTTTTCTGTGCTTTAAATAATCCTCGGGGAACTTTGAAGAAGCCTTTGGAAGGAGAGCTGGCCTTGTATCTATGACCATGGATAATCAGAAGTTCTAGGCCAAAGGTTGCTTGTTCACTGTTGTGGATAAAAAAAAGGAAAAAGCCAAGAAAGAGAGTCAAAACCAAGACTTGGGAAGCCAGAAGAACTGGGGTGGACACCTGATATTTCTGGAGGTTCATATTAGACAGGCAGAGAGACAAAAAAATCTTTCCTTGGGTTTTGAGGGCTGAACTGAAATTTGACTGACAGTAGTGAATTCATGTCCCTCTTTTTACTGATAGATTCCATGTTTCACTAAACAGCCACAGTGGGGAAGAACCCACCATATTCTTGGCAGTGTTAAATACACTTTTTCATTACATGTACTTGAAATAGATTTGCTGCTTTAAAGCAGGCTGATTGATCATGCTAAGCTGTAGAGTCCCAATTTGAACGTTTATTGCTAGATATTTGAAGGTATACTGCAGCCTTTCAATGTCTAAAGGAGGTTTATAGGAAAGATAGAGAAAGACTTTTTACCAATACCTGTAGTGACGTAACAAGGGGCAGGAGTAGGTTTAGGTTGGACATAAGGACAAAACACTTTACAGTAAGGGTGGTGAGACACTGGAACAATTTGTCCAGACTGGTTGTGAAACACTGGAAGTGTTCAAGGTCAGGTTGAATGGGGCTTTGGGCAACTTGGTCCAGTGGAAATTGTCCCTGCCCATGGCAGGGGAGGTGATCTAATTGACCCCTAAAGGTCCCTTGCAAAATGTTCTACGATTCTGTGATCATTTGAAGAAATACTTAACCCCAAGATCAGTTAATGTGTTTTTAAATCAGTCTTGTTGTCTCTCTATTCTAGGTGCTGTAAAACATTTACAAATCTGTTTAATGATTATACAATATGTTATATTATTCCCCTTAGGTTTTTTTAAGGACAGATGATTTTCCTACTCATATTACTACCCTTTTCGATACAGAGGTCTCTCAGGATGATTTTATTGACAGTTCCTAAAATCGATAGACAAGAATAGCATTAAATAGAACAACTTCCATTCCTAAATATTGTCTTGAAAATAAACATAAGGCAAGTGAATAAATGATGAAGATTTCTTTAGTGTGCCACTTGCCTCATGAAATGAATGAAAGATCAATGTCAGAAGCATGCTGCACCTACCATTCCTCAGTAGCTCCATGGAAAAGTTATGAACAAGCAACCCATGGCTGTGGTGATCATGGTTAATTAACTCTTTATAGTGTAGAATATCACTGCCGTGAACACCATTAATGAGGAACCCGTACAAGGGCGTCTGCACAACCCCAAATACCAGAGGGTCTCGAGGCACATCCAGATCAACCGCATTGATGACAGACAGATCCAGCTCTTTCATCTGCCCTTCTTGAACCTGAACGTGAAAGAAAAAACATCCAATTCTTCTGCATAAAAAGAAACAATAGAATCCTAGCATGGTTTCATGCATAGGGTGTTTTTGTGTAGGAGTGTATCTCTTGATTCCTCCACCCCTTTCCCAGTAGCTTGTTAACCAGCTACTGATTTCAACCAGTTTAAGAGACATAGGGAAAGTAAATGGTTACAGTGATGAACAGAGAAATTGAGATAAGGAGTTCATATTTGCCCAAATTAATAGAAAATACGTTAAGTAAGTCAATGCCAAATCTAGTGCTCAGAAATGCACAAAGGAGAAAGCCTTTAAATACATAAAGGTATCTAAGAATATGGATGCATATAAATTCATACATGTACTTTTTACTTTACAGGAAAAGTAAGTTTACGCTCTGTGCTCACAATTATTTATATTAAAAAAAGTCTACAGAGAGGGGAGAAGCTACGCCAGAAATGTAAAAATATACTCTATAAAAAAAGTTTGAAAGATTTTGAGAATGCAGAAGTCTAAAGATCTCTCTGCTTTCTAGATTACTTATTTGTTTAAAGATTTGAGCCTTTCTTTTTACTTAACTGCAAATTTCGAAGAGCTATGCACTGCTCCTATCCCACTGAAGTTCTGTCTTATAAGTTTACAAGGGATTTCACTGGGCTGTTTCCTAAAGTAGGCTGAACTACATAAAGTAAGGGAAATATGCAAAGGAAGAGGAATCAAGACAATATTCTTATTTATATTAAAGAGTGGTTTCTGCTTAAAGTAGTTTTATGACAGGCATTTTGTTTATTTCCTTACAGTAATATTCCTGGCTATGAATTCTGGAACTTCATCATTGGTTGGGCTGATTAGCACAAAAAATGGAGTCTCTGCTGAGCGATGCAACCCATCAGTGACATAAAGTACAAACTTGTCTTCCATTGGTTCCATGCGCAAGTGCCTGGCTTGAACATAGTTTATATTCATGGCTTTCAGGTGCTTCAGCTGAAATGAACCTACAGATTTTTAAGAGAAAATTAGTTAGCACAATATTTTCATGCCTTCTAGTCTTATCCATCATTTAAAAAATTGAAACTATGTCTTTTTTCAAAGAATAAATAACTTGAATTTTTAAGTTCTCTGTCATTTTTTGACTGTAAGTGTTACATTGCACATATTACTGCAGGACGCAAGCTCTTCTCCCCCAAAAAATGCATTATTCTGCTTCTGTTGGGACTCTGAAGCTTCACAATTTTCAGTTCAGTCTGCAAAATTGATCCCACACAAAACCAACTCAAATAACAGGTAGGAAAAGATCTGAGGTCCAAGATTCCTTGGTATTGCTAGCTTAATGGCTGGACTTGATGTTTTTTTCCAAGCTAAATGATTCGATGATTATGTGATTCTAATTACACTTTATTTGACTGACAGACCACAAAAATGAGAAGTTAAAGACTCAATGATTGCAGGTTTCCAGCTGGAGATGCTGGTAAAAACCAGTAGCACTACAAAGCATATCACAGTCTGTTCTGCTGAGAGTAAAACTGCCTTACGTAGTTTGAAAGTCGACAAGGGAAGTCACCATCCAAGTCAAATACCATCTCTATCACTTTTATAAGTTTGCCTTGGAAACTAAAGTGGGACCCAGGCTACAGCATTTAATTGACAGATGTGTAGGTGAAGGGATGTTGGAGCCTTTCATGAGGGACTAAAGAGGAAGGCAGGGAGAGCAGATTAATGTCTCATATCATGACTTCTAATAGATCTCAGCTGGAATGCATAAAATAAGGACTGCCTTGTTTACTTCAAGTGCCAGTTCTCCACATTTGCAGGGCTTCAGACTCCCTTTGAACTCCTTCCGCAAAGTCCCACTGCTCTTCATTTGCCAGCACCTGCGTTCCTCAATAAGCCCATATTAATGCCCACACCTGCATCTGCACCACCAGAGCCCAATGCAGAGCCCTCCACAAGCCCTCTGTATTCAACCTGCTTGATTATCATAAGCTGTTAAGACTTACCTATGCTTACTCCAATGTTGCTCTTCTCAAACCCAGGAGAAGGCAGTATATTTTCAATGTAACCAAACTGGGGAGGAGAAACCAACACAAACTCTAATTCTTCTGCAGTGGTGTCAGGGTCAGTGGCAAACAAATGGTTGGTAGTGAGGGCTGCTGAGGAGCCCTCCTCCACCACAAAGCTTGCACCTGTGCACAAAAAACATATTAAGAGTTATTGGTCATGAGCTCATTTTATTGTTGTTTTTGCTAATAAGAATGGAAATAATAACTAAGGGGGGAAATACAACAAATACTGAATTACTGAGGGGGTTTGTTTTAACATTTTCTTCTCTGCTTTCACCAACATCTCTGCTTTTGCCAACACAGAATTAGAGAAGAAGGGGATCATGAAATTATTTTACTGGGTAAGTTATTAGGTAAGGTTTATGTGCTGCTCAAAAACAGTTGTTGCCTCTGTTTGTCAGAGCATTAATTACATGAGAGCTGTTAAGAATTTTTCATAATGAACAATTTTTCATGCATCACTGCTTAATTTCCCTGCTGGGACAATGCTTCTTTTCCAGAACATTACTTGGGTGAGCGCCTGCAAATTACAAAACTACTCATACATATGCTTAAATATTCTCTGAGATATGTAACACGTACCTGATACTTACAAACAAATGACATTGAAAGACACAGGCATATGGAAAATATACCTTTAACATGTATACCACAGACCACACTAAAAAGCCCAGGAAATCAATGGAAATGTCACAAAATGCGCTGTAGTTGGACTAGATGAACATTATCAACTCTGCTTCCATTTTAACTGTGTTTCTTAGATTTTGAAGAGTACTTGTGAAAATGTGGCTTCATATCTATTAATGTTCAGCTTTTGTCTTTATTTGCTAAAAGAATTAAATATAAGTAATATAGGTACCAATGATTCTTTCCCTTCATGTAAGGCCCAAATTTCTATTTTATACTCTACATGAAGGTAAATAAATATCTCTTTTATGTTTATGCTTTTGCCCTGTATAAACTTGACATCTGTTGGGTCATAAGTTGAGTTCAAGGACAAGCTATTGATGACTTTTACCCAGACATAGCTTACATATGCAGCAATGGGCATGTAGACATGGTGGGGAGCAGATCTGAGCACTTGCATCTCTAACCTCATGCTTTAAACATGCAGCTGAAGAGCAACAGGCTCATACTTGCACTGGCAGCTGGATTGGGCGTTTGCACTGTACAAGCAAAGGAAAATAAAATTTATGGAAATTCTGATCCAAAACTTTTGTATGCTGCTCTCAACTAACGATTTCTAATGCTATAAACCAAACAACAAAAAAAGCCACCCTGAGTGTTTAGTCACTACAGTACAGCGTAGCCCACTTTATACAGCTATAGTGAGAGGAAGCTTTCACCAGTTGCAATTGATGGAGGCTGGTTGTCCACTGGAAGTACAGTGATGTTAAGGTCATAGACAGGAAAAGGATCCCGACGTGTAACTGGAGGCGGAGGAGGAAGTCCATCATAACAGCAGTCTTTCACATCTAGGCCAGCCTCACCATCAGAGATAGTTAAGGTTAAGATCTCAGTGGAAGGAGTCAGCCCAATCTCCCCACCTGGGAAAAAATATCGCAGTTCAGAAGAAATGATTTACCAAAACTTCATGAAGACTAATTTTTATCCTGCAAGGACAGTCTTCAGTATCAAGTCAGAAGAAAAAGAATGCAGCAGCAAAATTACTGGAATTCTTAATTCTGGCTGGTGGGGGTGCTGTTTGGCTAGAGATTTGGTTTGTTGTTTATAATTAATTTTAACCAGCTCACTTCTGTGCTATAACAAGAGGGTGTAGAAAAGAGTGTTAGTATTGTTATAATAGTTATAATGCTATAATTGCAATGTTATGATATTATGTTACATTGTAATAAAATGGCTAATAGTCCTCAGGATTCTGTTCTTTGCGCACTAAGGTATGTATAAAATGTATACTGCGTAGAAAAAGTGTTTTTTCTGCACTCTTTCTCAAGGAATGTAGGAAAAATCTTTCTTTTATATATATGTTCCCCTATGACAAGCGGGAATATCCATGCTCTTCCAAAAGAAAAGTTTTAAATACAGTAATGCATGTATTCCTATTAGCTTCTTATCCTTAAAAAATGGACTGTAACAACGGCTGTACTTTATTGCTTTACTTTATTACTGTACTGTATATTATGCCTATATGCAATCACATTTAAAATGTGTGCTGATACAGGACTGGGAACTGCCATCCCTTGCAAGAAGCATCTGTGACTCAGAGTATTCCAGCTGTCAGCACTTCTGGCAGCCTGTGTCTTGCATCGCGGCAAGATATTATAAATAAGCTGCTTGCAAAGGAAAGGCAGTGACTCCCAGACTCTCTTGCAATACCTACTGGCAGCACATTTAATGTGTAGAAATTTGGAAATGAAAACCAGAAACACTATGCCCTTGAAGGTAAAACTTCATTGCCCCTGCAAAATATTGTCATTGAAATACAGTTTGGAATATCTTAAGGACGCAGAAGAAAAATTTGTTGGTGGTGGCCACAATTAAGTACTTCCTTTTCAAATACCAGCTGTTCATTTTAGACAGTGCCAAGCCTGAAAATATCACATCTATTCTCCAAGCTAACACAAAATTACAGAATAATTAAATAGAAAACCAGAAATTTTGGAGCAAAAAAAAAAAGACTAAAGCTGTCATTCAGAGATGTGGTAAGAGAATCCCTTTAATCCCAATGTAAGGATAAATTTAAGTAAGAAAGAGGGTTAACCAGCCCTTGATTTCTGCCAGTAATTTTAAAAAAAATAAAAGGTACTAACAACAAAACCACAAAATAACATCTTTTTAACATTGTGTTTCTCATGAAGAAAATCAGAACTTCTTTTATCTTGTGGTATTGAAAGACTGTGAACTGTCCAAAAGTAGATATCTTTCTACATTGGGGAGGCAAGCAAGAAGTACCAAAGGGTTGTTTTACTGTCATGAAACACATAAAAATACTCTAGTTTGTACTTAACAATAATTTTGTCAAAAAACCCAAGATGTTTTGCCAACAACAGTGAAAGTGTTCCTCCAGAATTATGATGCTTTCATGTACTTGTTCAAATATAATTTTCAGTTCAAGCAGGGATTTGGAGAACATATTAAAACATTTGGTAGTTGTCTATCATCAGCCCTCTTTTTTAAAGCCAGTTAATTTTTTTCCTAGCCACAATATGTGGTTTCTCAGAAGTTCCTACTAGACTCCTTCAAAGGCATGGATTCAGGTTACAATTTTTTTACTAATACTTTTCTGACCACCTTCCAGTCTAATTCTGTCCTTAGCTCACTTACTAGTGTGCTTGTATGTGACTAGACCAGCAATGACATCAGCTTGGGAGAAACGATCCACAGCAATGCCAGCTTTCCTCACCACCCCGTGGTAGGGCTGGTGGGCCAGCATGAACATCAGTTCCATGTCGTCGCTGTCCGCGTCTGTAGCATAAATGTACTCCGAGGAGAGGACTACTTCTTCGCCCTCCAGGCAGTGGAGCACGGGAACAAGGCCTGTTTGCATAACAGGTAGCTCATCATTCACAGGCAACACCTAATCAGAAAAATAATTTTTCTTATTGTTCATTTCAGTGGAAGCCAGTTGTTTCAATACACTGCTTTGTAGCTCAAGCTAACAGTATGATGCCAGTGTCAGAGTACATTGAGGTTTCTCTACAAGCAGAAAGAAACCAGCTGAATTAAAAATAAAAAGACATAAGTAAACCAAAGTAAATTATTATAGTTGAGGTACAAAGTGCAAGTCAAAGCTCCTTTAAAATTTGCCACAAGAACCTGAAACCTGGGGGGGAAATGAAAGCCTAACACATCCATTATTTTCCAGTTTCTGAGGCAATGCAAGGACTTTCATAAGTCACGCTTTGAACCCTTTGCATCCACACAGACAACTGCTCTCAGAAACATGCAACACACTGACCTTGACCTGCAGGATGAACTCTACAACATGGATGCCATCTGTGGCTGCAAAGAAAATATCATCAGTGAGAGTCTCAGAGCCATCATGACGATATCTGTGAAAAAAGATTATAGAGCTACACAAATTTTTCACATATAAAAACAATCCATGCTTTCTGGTCATGCACTACAATATGTATCCCTCCCAGTATAAAAAGCTGCTCCCTGTGTAAGGGTGTCCACCTAACACTGCTGATTCTGGATCAGAGTTTCTCCAGAGGGCTTTTGGGGTCTCCTACAAGAAGAAAATCCCCAAGGTAAACCATTCATCAGCTGGGAAAAAGGTTTCCCTAAGGCTTTGTCATCTACATCGTGGCTGCTTGTGAGGTGTTTACCAAACACGTATGTCATCACTGTGGTAACTGCCTACTTTCTAACAGATGGAAGTAGAGCCAGGCAGCTCTAACTCTGCATGCATGTGTCATGTCTTGTTCTTGCCATACATAAAGAAACAAAATTTTCGTCTCTACGTTAATCAGTGTTAACAAAAGTTTTCTTGTAAACTAACCAAACTTAGTAAACATACAACTTTCTTAAAAGAAAAAAGCTGGCAACCAGTGCCTTCTTCACAGGAGCTGTACTGCTGAATACAGAATTTGTCTCATCCCCTGCATGGGGCAGCGCTTTATAGAGAAACCTATCTACAGCAGGCATGCTAACTCCTATTTCCTGGCCACACAACAGCTCATTTCAGGGTGACATCGCAATCCCAATGCAATCCAGCAATCTTGTCCTGGAGTAGCTCTGCCAGCGCTATGGTGAACATTACTAGCCTCTGCACCCTGCACCACTTCAGGCTTTAGCTCATTCAACTGGGAGCCTCAGCCAACACAAAAGATAGACACCACTCTTCCAACCTGACTGCCAGGGTACGCAGATCCTCACAGGAAAGCCTGTCGCCTCCATTCATGGGAATGTCACCCAGCTCCACTACCCCATGCTGTGGCTGCCTCTGCAGGAGCAGGAAGAGATGCTCTCGTTTTGTGTCTGCGTCAGAGAGGAGAATGTGTCTCTCTGTAATAGGGGTCATGCCACCCTCTTCCACTCTCAAATGGGTTGTAGAAACCTGCAGGGAGCAGAAATGCTGAGTTGTCTTTGCTGCTGCACCTCCAAACACACACCAAACAGGGTTATTCCCATTTGCTCTGTTATAAGGATGTGTGACACCTTCAGAAATAAAATGCCAAAGGATATACTCTTTTCTGATGTGTTAAGAAAACCTAAGAAAATTACCAAAAATGGGCTATAATATGTGCATCCTAGTTCTCATCCCATTCATGGAGGCTTCTGACCTCCACTGGCAATAAGCAACATAAAATACGGGGATGCAGTTTTGCCAACCAAGATGCAACATACATGTTTTTGAACAGATACATAGATGCCAAAGATAGTCCTCAGCCTACTTAGCACAAAAAATCACATTGCAGACTCACCAGACTTCACCTTTTACTTCCATCCCAATGCAAGCTGCGTGCAAGACACTGAAACCCTGATCCTAAGGAAAATCCATTTTTTATCTCCATAAAATCAGAACATTTCTCTGCAATTCTGTTTCTACGCGAAGCAATTTCCAAGTTCTCCCTTCTCACTTTCACCACCACCCTACCTCTGGGGCTTGATTGTCCACAGGAAGAATTGTAATATTGAAGCAGATCCCATACAAAGTGCCTCCATGCTGATTGCTGACAGAAAAAATAAACTGGACTTGCTGCGGTTCAGGTCCGATGTCCTGCAGGGGTGGCATGTAAGCAACTTTCATATAGTTCACAGCATGCTACAAAAAGAGAAGAGAGGTGCATGTAAGAGGAGATAATAGGGATATCCATAATCCGTGACATTGGGGGCCTTTATCATCCTCTGCTTAGGTGTTATCCAGCCATCAAAATAAATTTCAGAAATTTTGCATGCACTCTTTACCTACTAGCCATACCTTGATTAAATGCATCTTTAGGTAAAAATTAGGTGAGTACAGGTTCAAGTACTCAAACTTGTCACAAAAAATACAGATATGGTCTGGAAATGATAGCAGAGGTGATGGCGTGACCTTCTTGATGGATCCCTTTAAAAATGCTGGTCCAAGGACCTTTTCTAACTGTGACTTTAAAATAAACAATTCATAAAAGCTAACATCTCCCATAGCAGCTGAATTTGCCCTCATCAGTGTGAATAGTAGCTGCACATCCTGTGTTTCATGGCAAGGACAGGCCGGTGATGGAACCATCAAAATCTTGCATCCAGATTCCCACATTAGATTTACAGTTTAGGATCTGTAGGGTCAGAGCTCTCATTATGGTACTGCAATGACCATTATGCAACTTTAACCATACAGTAGGATATAAAACACTGTAGTAATACTTATTTGACAAACTACAAAAGCATGAAAACTGAACTAAAAAATCTTGAAAGAAGTCTGTTCTGGCCTGTACTACATCTACTGGTGGAGACATGGAGATGAAGCAGGAAACTGTTCAAGGTCTCGCTTCCACATTTTGTGTATTTTTTCATTCCTCTTACACTATGTGAAGCCAAATTCAGCCTACCCAAGCAACTGTAACCCCTGCTGGTTTTGGGACTGTTGCATTTACAAATTGTAAAACTGAAGCATGATAGAAATTTGTTTTAAAATCTTGTATTGGAATAGCAGAGTTTTGAGCTCCTTAAGCAGAGCTTGGGATAGTACTGCTCCTCAGTTTTCACCTCTTGTTTTCCTGAAAAATTAAAGCTTTCTACTTGTAACTTTTGAAAATTGTTTAGAACTCATTATGGTATCAGGTAACAAAACAAACCTGAGTAAATGATCGCAGTGCAAGAGCAGCAGGATCCTTGGCCAATTTGGGGATGGTGTCCACCATAAACAGCTTCCCAGCATCTGAGTAGCTACACAAAAATATGTATGTCACATCTTGGCTAGCAATACCAAAGAACAAGAAAAATAGCCACGTAGCTCCCTCTTGCATTTCAATTAACTCCACACTTCCAACTGCATTGAAAGGAAAAACATTTTCCTTTCTTCCATCCTTGTTATCCATTTAAACATTACCACAGAAAACTGACCAAAAGAAATACTTTTCAGGATGATCATGAAAAATCATCTCATAACTTATAAGCAAGCTCTGGAATTGCTGCAAATGTATCTCTACACTCCCCAGATACCATTTACACCACCTGCAAGTCTAGTCCATCACATTCTTATTACTTGCACACCTGCATTTATCTTTAAGTAGAAAAATAGATTATTTCTAGTTTCATACATCTTATAAACTCTGAAATTTACCAGTTTCCAGCAACCCAGCTTTCCAACAGCAGTAACCAGCAAACTGGATAACCATGTGGCTATTTGACTGATTAGGGAAACAGCCTTCTCCACCATCTACGTAATGATCCTTTGCTGTTTGAGGTCAAAATTGGAAGAGTTGATCTTCAGCTTAAACCATGCAATGTCTGGATATAAAACTTTTCATTTAGCAAATTGTTGCTGATGCTCTAATGAGATGACAGCACCAGTGATGTAAACTGCTACTACACCCGTTTCGTCTATACCTCCCTTGCTCCCACAGCGTGTTCTGCTCCGCAGCTTCCTAGTCCACAATCAGGAGTGCCTGATACATATTCTTGAAAAAGCTGCAGCACGTCCTCTTCTCAGGCTGCGGCAGGCACAAGTCAGCCCCATTCTAACAGTTAGGAGAGGTGCTGTGACTTGTGCTTGAGGCTGTGTGGGATCCCACAAGTCAGTGTAAAATGCATATCAAACAATAGGAAAGAAAATATTTCACAAGATTTCCTGTTGCTCATTTCTTGTTAAACTATGCATTACCTATTTTTTATTACTCTGTGTATTACTCTGTTGCTTCAGGCTCTATCCTACCCTTAATCATTAACAGGAGAGCTGCATCCAGCTATTGCCACCTGCACTTTCAACAAACAGATGAAGAACTTGAGGCACAAGTATGTTACTGCCACTGAGGCTGCTCCTCTTACATGGTTATTCCCCTGTCCCACCTGAAAGGTATGTCAGGTAGCACCTACCCATGGGTGCAAGAGAAAAATGGGGAAGTGGTTATGGTGTATGTGAGCTCCCTGTCTTGCTCTTCCACATCTATGAAGTGGAGATGTTTCTTAGTTAGGTGAGAAATCTCAGTCTCCTTAACAACCAGGTGACGGGTCACTCCTGGAGCTTCTCTGGGTAGCTGATCATCCACAGGGATAATGTGAACCATCATCACCTGAAATTGGGGAGACAGCAGAATCGTCAGCCATTCCTCTCGGTAAGAGAGTGTCCTGAGTAGCTGTTTATCAACATGCACACATGAGTGGATCACTGGACTACGAGATACAGGATGTGGCTGTCATGCCATATCATCAACACATGAGTAAGGGGGGTATATAACAGCTAAATGCAAAGCTTTTGAATCTTAGGGGTTTCCCTTTAAATTAAATGCAAAATTAAATTCAGTATGTTGGACTCTTCTGTGAAAAAAATAGTCTATCCTCAGTTGACTTCAGGGGGTTGTTTAATCTGTTTGTACTGTCTCCGAATACAATTTGTTTCCAACATTTCATTTTATAGTATAGGAAGAAGTCTTTTCAATGAACTTGTCTCTTTTCAGCCAGTGAGAGAATTACCTCATTGAAAGCAAGAAGAAATAGCCCTGAAGAGCACTGTTTGTGCTGATGACTGTCATCAGAAAAAAAATCTATACCAGTTTGATTTGAAAGCCTGTCAGAACATATAAGATATCAGCCATCTGAAGAAAAAAATTCAGGGGTCTGCAAAGATGCTTCCGTTTCATACCTGTGGCTCTGAGAGATTTGGAGGGTCATGGCTATCACATAGCACAAACTCAAGGGAATCTTCAAATACTTCTCCTCCCAAATGATGATAATAAATTATTCCATTAAATAGATCCCTCTGAAGAAAACTGTTGACAGAATACCCTGTTGAAATGAAGAATACATCTTCCATTGAACACTCCATGGTTTTAATACTACATTAAAGTTATGCATTAGCTGTGCAAGTAACTAGGGGAGTAGAATGTCCTCTTTTTCAGCCTAACTGGAGTAAGTCCTTTGAAATGTGCTCTCATTGTCTTCCACATTCTCTGAAGATCACCAACAACTTAAAGATCATTCAAAAAATGAAGCAACACAGCAAACAGGCAGAAAGCCCTATTCAAAAGTCAGAAGAGAGTTTGCAGGACTAGCAGCCTCTATGGCCTAGCACAGGAATTTCTGGGTTATTCCATGGAAGGAGAGTTTTCTCATCATTTAGCATAATTCACATAATGTATTAGCTCTGAATTTGTCACAGATCCTTGCATATAAACTAACTCCTGACTAGCCCAACATTTTTTTCCAGAGAAAAGTACTGTAGGAAAATAGACTCAGAATGCAATCATTACAGGATAAACTGTGTACACAGGTACAGTTATCCTAGTGCAGAGACCAACATTAATTAGTGACGGGGTTTTACAGTACAATGAAAGAAGTCCAAATTCGCCATTATTTGTCCTGAGCCAAAATAAGATGTCTGACTGTAACATTTAATGAGTTTTTAAAAGGAGAGGACAAAGAAAAATGTGCTTTTGTGGATGTTCTTCATTACCTATCAAGTTTGGTCCTGGTTTCTTCATGATTTCTCCAGCCTGTGATGGCTTGGTAATATTGAATAATATGTAATCATCACTGGAATCCAAATCAGAAGCATAAAGCATGGAGCCCTGAATCAGGATCGTCTGTCCTTCATGAACTTCAATGACCACATTGCTGATCAGAAATGGAGGGCTGTCATCTTTAGGGAGGATATTTATTGGAAACTTATGGCGAATACTGTGGGCACCATCAAAAATTCTAAATACCACGAAGTCCTTAGTAGAATCACTGTCATCATGGTGGTAGTGAACAACTCCAGCCTGAATGTCAGAGACTGTGAACATGAATCCTTTCCCTCCTGTCAAGACAGTGGAAGAAAACACATCAAAAATGTGTGGTTCAGCCCAGAAAATAGTATTTTCACCAATATGAAAATTATTGAGGGAGAGAGATGAACAATATATTTCTAACTAGAAAAATCATACGTAACTTCACCTACCAAAAAAAGGTTTGTGAGAGTTGGAATAGTTGATAAGAATGCAGAATTTGCAACTGTGACAGCAGAGAAAATCCTCCAAATGTTCCTAAAGGTAACTGGAGACATCAAGGATTTTTAAATGCGATCGTTTCCACTTTAATTTCAACCTCTACCTTCTTACCAGAATATGTATTTTACATGCATTTTAAGCATCAAAGAAAATAGGCCTTATAATTAAAGCTCAGGATTTCTTTACAAGTAAAATATAATGATGTGGGGATTTTGGTATATTGAGGTTATTGTCTGTAATAAGACACTTTTATACCTCTGCTTCACTAGAAATGTTATGCATACAGACAAATATTTGGGCAAGTTAATGGATTCAAGAACTGCACGCTGGTGCTAAAAGGGATGATCTCCCCACGGCCACCAAGAAAAGAAGCCAAGCTGTCCTCTAAGGTTTTCCAAAACAAAGACAATTGCCAAAAGTTGTCGTGATATTTTCCTTGCCATGTACCTATGCAGACAGATAAAAGACAACAAGGCTCAGTCACTGGCGGTGAAATATCCACCTCTGGCTGGTGCATGGTAGTCTGAGAAACCCTCAAACTCAGTATGCAAGGGCAGGACTGCCACCAGGAGATGGGCCCTGGCTGGCTGCACAGTGTCCCTAACACTGTCTCTGGGGCTGAACCCACCTAGCACTGCTGACACCACACAGGTCCTGTCTGTAGCTGTGAAGGAGGATGATCTTGCAGACACTGAACTACTTGTCAGAAGTTTCCTGAATTTAAGTTTACTTCTGAATAGTTTCTATGTTTGCTATATTCGAAGCACCACCTTTCCTTTTCTTTAAATAGTTGCTTTATGTCTTTAGGTTGTGTATTTTGCATGAACACATTCAACTATCAAAAAACTCAGCATTGATAGCGGCAACATGTTCCCACCCTGCCAAGAGCAGAGTGATTTACATTATATAACCTTTTTCCCAAGCACTGTGGTGACTCATGTGCTGCAGAGCAAAACTAGTAATATTGATAATGCAGAAGGCTAATGAATTAGAAGTCTAATTTAATTTCCACTTTTTGAAATAAACCTTAAAGCTGCCAGTAACAGCCATATCCAAATGCTGTCTGTATTTGCCAACAAATCAAAATCACTTGGCATTCCGTAACATTTGCAAGCCAAAATATAAGAAATGAAAATGTATTGACTGTGTTTCTCCTGAATCATGCTTCTCAATGAAAGCATAGCTGATTTCTTTAAAATTTTGCCTTTGGAGTGTAAACTTACATTAGGAAAGTAAAGGTTTAAATACTGAATTTTTGAACATTACTGTTTTAATACCCGTGCCTAGCATGGTTGTAGCAGGGGAAGGCGGTCAGCAGAGGGAGCAGAGCTGTTGTTATATCACAGAGGAGATTTTTCCAGTCTCTGGAGTTGAAATTACTTACCTCTCACTGACAGCCGCCCATGCTGTAGGCCATCAACTGTGACCAAGTGAACGTTTTGGATGTCATCATTGTCTACAATTTGGAAGTGTTGCCATGTGATGGGTCGGGATTGCCCCTCTAAGAGGTTGAGGCCTGCAAAGAGCAGAGAGTTACGTCACTGTCAGCATCTAATGCTTCTAAAGGAAAAAACCCCAGATTATTTAACTCTGTCTACACATCTATGTTTGAAAGGCATTCCAGTGGAGGTTTAGATTCGATATTAGGAAAAATTTCTCAACTAAAAGAGTGATTTAGCTTTGGAACAAGCTCCCCAGGGCAGTGGTGGAGCCACCAGTACTGGAAGTGTTCAAAAAACAAGTAGACATGGCACTTCATGATACAGTCAAGTGGGCATGGTGGTATTCAGATGAAGATAATTTTGGAGGTTCTTTTCAACCTTAATACTTCTATAATGCTATGATTCTAAGTCCACCTAAAAGTCTGATAACAGCTTCTGACACACTTGAATTAGTTCACTGTCTTTAAGGAATCTTTTTCAGAGAAATAACCAATTCTGATGTTGCAGAATGCACCTAGTGCAGGTTGGTTCATGTGCAAGCTGCACATTGTGCCCTGGGTGGGGGGAAATATCTGGTGCCCCAAGCAAAGAACCATGAATGGGCATGGATGGACCCCTTGTCTAAAAAAGGGCATGGGGTGTGGCTGGTCACCCAGAGACTGCAGGACCCAATGAGCAACAAGAACAAATACCACCATTGGAACAAGTACACACAGGCTGTGGGGATATAAAAGTCAGGGATTCCTTTGTTCAGGGTCCCTCCCTAGAGACACTCAGTTTAAGCCAGTTTTGTGTTTCTGCGTCACAGTTAAATTACATAAAGGAAACAGGCATCTAGGATTCCAAGATGGGAAACCCAGACTGAGCCAGTAAGAGCAAGCTGTCTGATAGTGTGCATGTGGTGAGTATAGGAAGCCAAGCAGGAGTCCTTCGGGTCACTGGAGCCACCTGCTGTGAAGGGGCTTCAGCCACAGCAGTGGAAGTCTTGGGTGGTGCAAGTGTGGCTCACAGAGAGGGGCATCTGAAAGGTCAGGCAGTAAAATTTCCTTGAAATCTGGTTTCCAATTATCTGATAGTCTAATGAGGCACATTTCTGGACATTTGCACTGACAGGAGCATTGCACTTGAAATCTCACAATGTCTGAAACTGGGCATTTAGATTCTTTAGTGAGTCTGCAGTTAAAAACATATGTTGATCTTCCTGACAGAGGACAATTTTCCTTCATTTTACTTAGACATTTCAGGTGAGGTTTCTCTGGAAGACATGAGATACCTTCTTCTCAGCTTCTTTCCTTTTCTACTATAGGGAAACTGCACTTTTCCTGGTGTGAACTTCTAGAAGTGTTTGATCTTATACCTTTTCCTTTTGATGATCAAATATCAGTGAACTCTAGATGAGAGACTGTTCCCTTTCCAGTGCAGGCATTATAAATCTGTTTGAATTAGCCTTAACCCTGTAAGGTTTCTAGGCTTTCAATGGCTGGTGATATATCACACCCTTTTTCCTCGTTGCTCATTTTTGCACACTTCCACTTAAAACAACACCAACAAGCCTTGGTCTTTCCCACATGCTACCCCACAATTCCTATTCCATCATATATTTGCCCCTAATATTCATATTTTTTTATGTACAGGACATAAGATCTTTTTTCAAGTTGTTGTAACATGTTCCCTCCAAAACGGATATAGGGGAAAATAGATTTATGCTCCTTCAGTTTGGCGATCCTTAAACTCCATGTGTAAACCTGAATTTTAGAGCTTTGTCAAATATATGTGTCAAAATGTTATTAATTCTGAAGCAAAATAAACTTAGAATAAGAGATCTCACCTGTATTCCATGAAACGCGTGGAGCATTTGTATCTGTTGTTCTGATAGAAAGATGCACAGTGATTGGTAAACTCCTTTCAAAGTAGAAGTCATGAACCTCAAACTCCACCTGTTGTGAAAACAGATAAGCTGCTTATTGAAAACTGGAAACCAAATGTACTTCAAAACACATATAGTGCATTCTCTCCTGTGAGATCTTACAGGCATGTGATAATATGTTAATAAACAGAACTTGATTTAGCTTCTAAAAAGAGCCACAGACGTTTTGCACAAAACTGAGTATCTGCCTTCTTTGCTCTTTGCAGTGAATTCTGTGAAACTTTGTAGTGTGTGTAATTTTCATTTTTGTTTGGGGTACAGTTAACTCACCAATTAATATAGAGCTTTTTTTAACTAGTAATAATAAAAAGTGGAGGAGACATTTCTTGCTCTTTTAAGAGATGTAGGACCAAAAATAGATATGACAGAAAATATACGCACCATATAGAAAAAAAAATTTTTTAAAAAAAATCAAACTCTTGAATTGTCAGACTCCAGAAATGCCAAATTCTTGAGCCTGCAATCAAACAATGCTGAAAGCAGAACAGAGATGAGGCACTTAAGGAGAAGATGTTTTGGTAGTATGTCTGGTCCTCACACTAAGGAGACAGGGAAAGGAGATTCCTGTGACAGCCAAGGAAAAAATGTGATACAAGCCTTGTCAGCATCAGATGCCAGTTGCTATTACTGTTGGTCTGCTTTCCAGGCAACCTTTTCCTCAGTTTACCTTGCAGTGATTTTCTGTTTCTTCAGTTTTATTACTTTAGTACCAACCATTGCGCTTTGATTGGATAATTCCTTAAGTATCTTAGACAGTTATTTCATTACTTGCTTAAGAACCTGCAGACAGAACCCTGATCTCATTCGTTATTTGCACCATGCTCTCTGTGTTAGTGACATGCTTTTATTACTCCCAGCAGAAACTGTTGGGGGTCCCTTTTTTTATCCCTAAACCACCATTATCACAGCAGGTAGGCTGTAAGGCCAAATAGCAATCCTGGCCTTTAACTGGTCCATCTTTCATGACTTTAGCTATGTCATCTGCACAGGTCACAGGGATCAGTAACGTCATGAAGGGATAAAAGCTGTGTGGAAAAGGCAGTACTGATCTTTCCAAAGGCTCTTGGGTAGATCTACAAGTGCGGCTTTTCACTATTCCTCTTATTAAAAAAAAATCCAGCTTAGATATTTCTGAGTCAGAGAGGCTAAAAATATTTCAGTACAAAGAAATTCTTATGTAATGAGCAATAATCACCTATTTTGTGTTAGATAGTTAAGCTGATGTGTCATAGGAGAAAGTGGTAAAAGATTTTACCTCTGCTCCTGCATTGCATATAGTTTTAAAAACTTTTTCTCCTGAGAAATATCCATTGCGTATGATTATATTTATTTCTTTATTATCCCTCTTACTTAATCTTAAGGAGGTGACAAACAGCAAATGTTCACACATCCCACTGTTACCTCATAATTCCTCCTCTCTGTGTGGCTGTTATTTGGAGGCTGGTAAGCAATGAGCATGTCACTGAGATCTTTCCACGTGAAGGAGCCAACAGGTTTTGTGTGGTCAGAGAGGTGAGTGATAAAGCCCTGTGGAGGTGGCTTGGTAACGTTGAATACAAGCAAGGACTTCGGAGTTTCATTGTCTTCGGCGTCAACACTTGTGGTTGTAATAGGGGTTAAAATAAATTGATCTGCTTCCAGGATGAACTTTGCCATTGGGGCAGCTTTGGGTATTTGGTTGGGAACAGCACCTTTAATCTGAACAGGGAGCCATGCATACTCCGTCTACAACAGGAAAAAATGAGACAACTGAAAAGGTAAAGTAAAGCGAAAAAATTAATTCAATTTCTTTTAGCTTCACATAGCAAATCAGGGTACATGTTAAAGCAATAATTATTTTGAAAAGAAAAATTGAAATATTTTAATTAGAAAATGCCTAAAGTAAATATTGAGACATCATGAATATGACTTTCAGGTTCACCACTCTTATTTGTGTCCTTAATCTGGGGCTGAAACAACTTACTTAATTTGATGTGAGTTTAATGAATAACTTCATCTGCCAGAAACATGCACAAGCTAATAATTATTATTAACTGAATATGTTCACAGAGCTCTTAACTTATTAATTACTGTATATGCTGAAGTCAGTGCAGATCATGCTGTATAAAAATTGTGGAGTTATGCCAGAATTAATTTCTCTCTCAGGATAAACTACTTATGGCTGACAGTAATCAACCAGAGGTGTTTCTCTGCAGCCATAACGGTCTAATCATAGAGGCATGGAGATAATGCCTTTCATTAGCTTAGCTGGCAATGTTCTAAGAACTGAAAAAACTTAAAGACTCCCTGTCTCTCTTCAAATCCAGCAAGGAGCAAAAACTTTATTAAAAAAAAGAAAAAACAACAACAACCAGAAAAAAAACACCGGATTACAATCAGACTTGCATAAAAATCTACCTTGTGCAGAGTTTTGCTTCTGCGGTCTGAGAGATCCAACCTCACAGGAATATAATCAGTGTCAGGTGAGGGGGGGTCAAGGTGTCGATACTGAATGCCCATCCTCAGAAATTCTTCACAGCTCATTTTTTTGTTGCTAATGACTCCTAGTCCGAGCGTACAGCTCCCGTTTCTGCACTGTTGGCCCAGGCTGTGCTCTGTAACCCAACAACAGCAATAGTGAAACAGTTACTGGAGCAGAAACCAACATGGGGAACCTGCCCGTGTAGCTAAAGTAACCCTGAGAGACAGTGTGATGAGAAGTAGGGCTCCTTTCCTGACTTAATTTCTCCTATAGGATTTTGTTTCCAACTGACATCTTCGAACTCCATCCTCCCTTGGTGTCTTGGTTAGATGCTACCTCCAACAACTACCTGTGCTGTTTCTACTGAGTCTTTGCACTCACGAAGCTGTCACACTGGTCCACATGTCTAGGAGCCAGAAACAGAATCCAGTCAAGGCATTATTGACCCAGATCTGTGATCCGCATTATGCCTCACAAAAACTTCATGTCCCTTTCGTACCCATGATAGCTCAAGCTGTTCATTAAACTTCACACGACCCATTCTTACACAGCACATCTGAAACAAACCACTGCTGCAGATTTAATCTGCTGGGTCTCTTTGAACATGCTAATGCAAACAGCTGAAGCATGTCATACTGGTGCCAGGGAAGAAGCTCCACGGCTGATCTCCACGAAACTGCTCTTGCTGCACTTTCCCGGTGATAAGCTGGCCGTGAGCAGGCAGGTGAGTTTCTGAAGAGATTATGGAAATGGTGCAATCTAGGTTTATCTTCCTGTCATAATCAAAGGTGAGGACGTTCTTGTCAATCACCCTGGACAGACCGTAGTATTCAGGGACCTCCAAAGCATGGGAGCGCATTTTTATGATGTTACAGTCTGGCTCAAGCAACTGCACATGAAGGGTGAATGTTTCTACAAATGTTTCAGTTTCTGTAAACCTGTAAGTGACAGAAGAAAATTAGTTATGCTTCATCCCATCATTGCTTTGTGATTTGGGCATTGTCCTCATCTTCTAAACTGAATTACTTGAACCCCTTTCTCTCTTGTGTGCTCAAGCCTTGAATCACCACAATCCAGACCCTGCTGCCCAAATCCCCATACTTGTAAGCAGGGTGTCTCTGTGAAGGAAGAGGTTACTCGCTGTGTTCATGTGAGAGTGTCTGTCCCTATCAGCAGGACAGCAGAGAATATGCAGTACTCTGATAGTACTGTTGTCACTTTCCATCACATAATGGAAAATCACTGTTTTCTGTAATAGGCAAGTAATACATAATACATATTAAATGAGCATATCTGCAACACATGGTGAGAAATGTTTCTGCAAACAGATGGTCACTTGTTGATGATGCAGCTACTGGATCTAAGTAGTTACAACATGTACAGCAGAACATGCTTTTACTGTAAAAAATGGACTGCTTGCTCTTCCTGAGGTAAGCTGGGCTCCTGGTAACACTGAAGTGTGATCTCCTGCTGCTGCTTACCTGTACAGCCTAAGCATGACCATGTCTTCATCTAAAATCGGACATCCATTGTGGGTATATTTGACTTCATTAGGAAGAAAGTGACAGTCAAAAACCTATGAAGGAGAAAGAATAGACTGGTACCACACTGCCAAGGATGTTAACTTCAAAACGTCTGTTCCACTTCTCCCTGAGTGCCTGGAATACATCAGACTGAGGAAAATTTTAATATGTAGTTCATTTCTATCAATAGATATTCACCTGTTCTGTAAACTCCCAGTGAGAGTCAGGGCAACCACTTAAACATGGGGCTTCTAGCACTCCACAATTAGAAGGGCAGTGGTCATATGTGATTGCTTCAGGCTTCCAAGTCCCTCCCCAGTACAACAAATAGTTTGACTGCCTCTTCTTTACCACTGCAGCCTGTGGAGTTAAGGATGTAGATATATGCAGCTGCAGTGGTGCTGAAAAGCCAGCAGTTCCAGCATTATAATGTGAGATTTATTGGCTTTTAGAGTTGCTCATGGAAATAGCTTGATTATATAACAAATCTTGCTTTATGGCCACTGCAACTGGACTACGAAAGTATGACCCAGTGGAATTTCTCTGTTAGAAACTTCGCTAACTCAGATTTGTTCCCTGTTTTTGTTATACTGACTTTGTACCAGTAGCTCTTTTCTAGATCAGATGTCATCTCTGTGCCCCAAAATCAGTGTAATTCACACCACAAAAGCAAGCAGATATCTATATGTCCCTACCGGCTAATTCAAAATAGACTAATTCTTACAACATACCTGATACAGGCAAAATTTGTGAGTCTGTCTGGCCACAGTTTAACCGTCTAAGGCAGACACTTATTTCAGACAGATTGATTTATTTAATGGTTGCTTGACTTGTGAAAGCAAGGCAATGGGGAAACATGCCTGACACAAATAGAAAAAAGATTGCTTTGTAGAATTATGACACACTCATTCTTTGGAAAAGGGATTTAGATTCAGGGGCATACAATTTTCATGTTCTCAAATATTGCAATTTCCAAAACTGGCAATTTATAATTCCCATGCAGTGGTGTTTCTTTACAGAAACACCAGCTGAAAGCTCCTAGCACTGATAAGACTATGTCTATGTTATCTTTGTGATGACAGGGAAGCCCTACAGAGTCCATGGAGGATGAAGGATACTCATGTTTTGTATCTACAGAGAGAAAAGGCATATTCTAGACAGCAAGAAACCAAAATCACTGCATTTCATAAGCATTTCCACTATGAATCTAAATGTAGTTTTGATTGCATTTTTTCAGGGCAGTATTCACAAATGGTTATATGGACTAAAGTGAAATCTGTTCAACATTCACTAACAGACCTAATGAGGATATAACTAATAGCAATTAATATACGTATATGGCTCACTGACTAGCCACATTTTTTTTTCAAAAAAAGAAGAGGTAATTTCTTAATGACAGTCATTTTTTAAAATATGAAAAAAGAATCATGAAAATGAAGTGCCTTGCGTGAATTATCTTCATTTCCCGAACCACTCTAGAGGATGGTGAAATGGCTGAGAGACTTTAGTGAGGTTCTAAAATGTTGACTGAAAGTGTAACTCATGGAGAAAATCTTTGGATGCTCTGACCTCCAATGTAAAATTTATGTAATAATTTAATTCTAAGTTAATTGTTAATGCATAGTTAACTGAAGTACCTCATGACCACCTTGTGGATTTACACCAAAGGATATAAGAATTACTGAACTTTGTTTCTTTCTAGCCATTACCCAGAATAGAACTTACATCCTTCTATCATGGAAGAACAGTTTCTCAGCTTTCATTATTAGTTATCAGGTCCACTTCCATTGAAGCTATTCTCAGATGCTAAAGTGATGTGATACTTTTTCTATATTCCTAGCAATTTTGAAATTTATTGCCTGCTTTTAACTTTCATCAAGAAGTGCATTGTACAAAGTCTTTCCTTTTCTTTGTTTATTTGGGGTTTTTTAAGTGATGAGTAGTTGATATTCAGACATATATGCATGGATTAATCTCTTGGAATAATCCGTGATGTTACGGAAAGTATGCTTGATTTGTTGGGATTACTTCAAAAGGAAGGACAAGAACAACTTGTGGAAAGCAAAATTACTCTCATATGATGAAGGTTTTGACTATGTTGTGGCTGTTCTGTTATGTATTATTTTCAAATGCCATAGAAATATGTTCTCTGCTTTTTTTCAAACAAAAACAACAAATACGTCTTTTTCTTACTTAAGGTCCTTTCTTTCTTAGTACAAACTAACATAAAGGAACATGATAGTTAAGTAATCAATTGGATAGTCTTATGTGATATTCTACAAAAATGGAAAATAAAATTAAGAAGTAGTTATGTGGTATGTTATCTTTAAGAAAAAAAAGAAGCATATTATATACAAAACCCACTCATATTGTAGTTTCAGAAGCTTAGTGTTGTACACTGAAAGTAAAATTCTTCACTGACATAAATCAGTGTAGAGCCCTCGAAGTCAATAGGATTTTGGTTACGTAAGGGTGTTGTGGGGGACCATGCCAAAGGGTTTACAGAAGTCCAGATAAAAGGCATCCGTAACCCTTCTCTTGTCCAGTGATGGAGTCACTCCAGCATAGAAGGCGCTGGGCTGGTCAGGCACAATGTGCCATTGGCGAAGCCACGCTGGCTGTCCCAAATCACCTCCCTGACCTCCAAGTGCCCCAGCACAGCTTCTAGGGGGATCTGTTCCATGATCCTCCCAGGCACAGAGGGGAGGCTGACAGGCCAATAAGTCCCAGGAAAGATCTATCCTTTTTAAGGATGGGTACTGAATTTCTGTTTTTCCAGTCTGGAAACTGGGATTTCACCTGACTGCTATGACTTTTCAAATATCATGGAATGTGGCTTCACAACTGCATCAGCCAATTCCCTCAGGACTCTGGGATGCATCTTATTGGGTCCAATCATATCGAAAAATTAATGTCTTTATTTTTAAGACATCATTAGTTTCGTATCTTAATTGATAATAGGGGGATGAAAAATTTAGAACCTTTCCGCAAAGGTTTGTTACCACGGACTGACAGTCAGTTTATATGTGTACTGAGACACAATCTGCTTTGCAAAAAGAAACATCTGGTTTATGTTTCCTGATATGTTTTCCTTTTGTATGAACACGCAACTCTAATTGTCTATAAATTCTCTGGGTAAGACAAAGGAAATCTAAATCTTTTCCTAATTACTGTTGAGCTTTGGTTTTTTCCACTTCAACTGCTTTTCAATTACAATTTATAATTAAATTGTCAAACATTCCTAGAACATTACTCACTTAAATGGTAGTTAACCAGATCATACCAGAGACATTTTCTGGCTGCAGAATTTCCTGTAGAAAGATCATGAGTGGCACAAGGAGATCTGATCTCTGGCACCTTTTTTCAGGAATGGCACCACTAGCAGGCACAGCCTCTCTCCAGCCTAGTGCCCTAAGGCCATCTGCCCAGCAGAGCTCTTCCTTCTACATGAGTGCCTGCAGCTTCCATGAGC
The DNA here is from genome assembly GCA_013397845.1 of Melanocharis versteri. Classification (NCBI taxonomy): domain Eukaryota; kingdom Metazoa; phylum Chordata; class Aves; order Passeriformes; family Melanocharitidae; genus Melanocharis; species Melanocharis versteri. Next base: position 1,148,882 of record VZTG01004423.1, read on the forward strand.
CACACGCAACTGCCTGGGTACACATTCAGGGCCATGAAATAACAGGTGCTTAAAAGAAGTGGCGCTGGGAGAGGGGAAGTCATTTGGAAAATAAGGTGTAGTAAATGCACATCTCCTGGGATCTCTTGCAAAGGACCTCTAGCTACGTGCTTGAAACATGCTGTGTTACACAGGACGAAGTGGTTATTTCAAAGTACTTGGGTCCTAACTGCACATAGAGGCTGAGGCAGAAATTGAAAGCAAAGTCACTCCTCAGCCAGACAGATTGCCTACAGAAGAGGTTTTCCATAGGTTTCACATTTCCATCTTTTCCTCCTCTCCTTTAGATTGCATATTATGAAAAATTTCTTCACTGAAAGGTTGGTCAGGCATTAAAACAGGTTCCCCAAGGAAGTGGTGGAGTCACCACACCTGGAAACATTCAAAAATTGTATGTACGTATGGCTTAGGGGCGTGGTTTAGTAGTGGACCTGGCAGTGCTGGGTTAATGGTTGGGCTCACTTCTTCGAGGTCTTTCCAGCCTTAATGACTCTACGTCTTTATGAATCAAGGAACAACCCATACTGGGGAAGTCGAGGTGGGGTACTGTGGTCAGTGTCCCCGTGCTGGCAGAAAACAAGCCCTGGGGTAGTTTCAGCAGATGCACTACACTACTTGGGGCCACTCTCTAGAGAGAATCACACATTGCCCTGCCCATCACCTCCTGTTTTCCCTGGTATGCCTGTGCTCCTTAGGAGTGCTGATTCAGCTGAAGTACTTGTCAGTGGTCTGCAAAAATAATAGTGATGACCAAGACAGAAGTTTTGAAAAATCTATTGAGACTGGTGCTCCTTCACCTATCTTCACAGAAGCCACCAAAAACCCTGGAGACGAGGTTTAAAACTATATTCATATATAAACACACAAAACTGTATGCTGTGGCACGAGCCAGAATTTTTCAAAAAGCCAAAACTTGCTTGGCTATGAATCATTAAAACCATTCATCTTCTGTCTATAACACTACATCTTCATGACAACTACTTTCAACTCCTTCCTGCTATAACTCAGGTGGGGCCATTTGCAAAGCACATGAGTAGGAGAATAGTAATATGCGAAATACATTTCTACAAGCTTGACATTTAAACAGAAAACAGGGGAGTTTTAATGTATTTGCCATCTGCTAACAATTTGGCTGATGCAGAGGAGAACAAACAATGGCATACACAATATGCTTATTGTATGTGATTATATTTTTCTTAATTGTTCCTTAAGTAGTGGCTCTGTGACTAAAATGCAAAATGCTGTAGTGGGCTATGCATTACTCGAGGGGCACTGGTTATGCTCATGGGAGAAAAATAATCAGATGAGAGACTGGAGGATATCTTCTAACTGAAAGTTTTGAAATACTCATTCTTTACTTGTGAAAGGAGACTCTGACCAGACTCACTTCTGTGCACTCCTGCTACTGAGCTCAGCTTTTTGATTTCAGGGTTGCAGTTCCCTGCCAGCTGTCTACTTAAGCAAAAGGCTGAATCTCACACACAGTTTCAAGCCTTTTAGTCACTACCCAAAACAAAAACAAAAAATCAGTAAAGCAGGTCTTTTTAGTTTCTCCCACACCTGCACACACCAACACTCAAAGCAGCAAAACAGAGCCCAAATACCTGTGGAGTTAGCTTCCCAACCCTCTGTGTTATTGGCTCATTAATCACAACTTCTACTTTGCAGACATCCTTCTCTTTGGGAATGGAAAACTTGAGGTCTTCTTCTGACAGGAAGACAGACTGTCCCTTCATCACTTTCACCCCACGGTTCACACTAATAAAGGAGGAGCACACAACTCTTAACATGACAGGCAGCAGTAGAAACAAACACTTTTTCTCAAAGAGCGTCATATTATAAGGGGATGCCAGCCTTCTTCACCAGTGAAAAAATTTCTTAACAAAAGGAGTCTTCTTCCTCCACCAGCAGACTCTCATCATATAATGAAGGCATTATTAGTCACAGGTAAAAATGTATGACATGTTTTCTATTAATAGGCTCTCCTTGACTGAAATTTGGGCAGGACCCTTTCAAAATGTCCTTAGGTTTTTATAAAATTCATTGGTCAAGCCTGACAGAATGATGAATGTGTTCTCAGAGTCCTTTCAAGGTTTGTTAATCCTGAAAAAAAATAAAAGAAAGAAAATTGCTATAAGGCATCAAACTATAGGGATAAAAACAAAATAACAAACACACGTACAAAAACCTTCCACTATTTCTGACAATTGCAGTTCATTTCAAGCAGCAGCTTGACTTTACCATTTTTCAGTGCACACATGCTCAAAAAATTAATTATCTACCAATGAGAGTTCTCCCTCAATGGATCAGGTCTCCATGTGAATTTCAGGCACCTTAATCTGAATGCACATACAAACCCTTGCTGTGTAGGATCCTTTGTTACTGACCCTTTTAACTGCAGGACTGAGTAGATATTAGTAAAACAGTATGAGCTCCAAATAATTTGAAAGTGCAAAGGTGCTCATTCAGATTAAATATACCAGAAAATGAGATAGAGGGAAGGTGGCGTCCTGTTAAATCTATTTTCTCTCTGTCATTGAAGGCATGAGAAAAAAAATCAACCTCTAGTTGAAAACACCTTTCCAGTGCCCCTATACTCTTCCTGCTACAGTAAGTGTGCCAGGACAGTAGCAGAGAAACATGTGATTAGGCACGACAAAGCTGTAATTTTTCTTTAAAAAAAAGGAAAAATTCTGAGAATAGTTCAATGGAAATAAAGAAGAAAACATAATATGGAAAATAAATTACACAAGTTTCGCATGCCCCTAGTTACAGCTAATCTTCATCTTTCATGTTTATAACTTCATAAAAAAAGAATATTTCTTCTTATATTAAACAAACACTGTTGAAGTCCTTTCAAGAGCCTAATTTCTACAATCCTCCAAAGCAACTGAATCTACAGCCCAAAGAATAGGAAGTGATATTGATTTAGTTAAATCTGAGAAGATCATAGGAATTCCAAGACAGTCAAGTGTCTTTAGTCTTTTGTTTTTGTAAATTTTTAATGCCCTGACTACTTATTTGCCACAACCTTATGACCAACTGTGAACTTTCCTGAAAGTGAAATAAAAAAACAAATCCTTGTATATCTTTCTTTGTTGTTGTTACCAGGTAAGCGTTCACTCCACTGTTTCCTGCAGAATGACCTTCTGAACAGCCTGTAATTGAATGCGCATATCCACCCAGTTTTAAATTTCACTGAAAAGCAACCAGCAGTTCAGAAATTCTGTAAAATTATTCACTTCCTAAAGTTAAACAAGACAGATCCACTCACTTCACCACAGATTTAAGACTGAAGACACTGAGACTCACATGCATGTGAAGTTAGATGTATGTTGACTATGTAGTCTGGGATGCAAATTTTAACTCTCGTTTTCTAGGTATATATCTAAAAGTCTTTCCATTTTTGTTTAAAATATTGAAGCCATACCGGTCTGAAGAAAATCTGAGAGAAAATGTAGAATTCTAGCCAGTGGAAAAGGAATGAAATCCATGGTCAAACATTCAGATAAGGAAATAATTAGAAATTTTAGATTCAGACTAGGGCCTGACAAAGTGCTAAGAGGCAGCTAATGACTCTGACACATAGATGCAGTGGTTTACATCTCATGACAATACCAGTAGCTCTCTGCTCCATAATAGCAGGCTGAGGCATAGATTTAGGGAGCAAAATAACTTTATTCACAGGCATTTTCTTACAAGGCATCTCCTCAGAAATTATAAAATTAAAGCCTGGATAGTTTTGACCTTCTCTACTCCCACACGGATAGCTACCACAAAACCATGTTATAGTTGAGAGATAGCCTCATCAGCAGTTTGGGAATGGCGCTCATGCAGAGACGTCTGCAACTTGATCTGCTACAGCACAGGTTCATCTGTTTCATAAACCCCTGCATGGAGTGCAGCTATAAACCTCAGCTGCAGGCAATGGTTTCTGCACTGCCCTTTCTTTCTACGCTGCCCTTTCTGCATCAAAAAGAGAACAGAAAGTCTACAAGAGGAATCAGGAGCATTTTAATCAATTTCATGGTGGGTATATGAGACATTCTCTGCTACAACTTTGGTGCTGTTGTCACCGTGTATTACAGTCTTGCTTTGACTACTTTAATTTGCAGACACAACTCCTGTATCACTATATATGTGTTTGCTCCATATGTTCCAGCCACTGGCCTCTACTTGGATGCTGTAGGACTGTCTCCTCAGGTGGCCAAGTGAAGATCTTGGGACGGATAACCTCACTTTCTCAATCGCTTATCCAATCATAGCAAAATGAAATGGCAAGAGATCCTTTCAGCACACAATGACAATGAAAACGAGAAGGTTTTGGGGTGAGTGCCATGATATTAACATCCTCCCTGTCTCAAGGAAGGTCATTGCTTCAATGAAGTAATGTGTGTGCTACATGGTACTTATACTGATTGACAGAGACAATATGCTGCTCTTCAGCAGATATACAACTGCTGATTATGCCACTGTCACATTTTGTGGCTGCTTTGGACTTCCTTACAATCTCCTTACTTCTCTGCCCTTAATATCACAGCTGATTCACCCCTACTATTCCTTGCCATGTCACCTGAGTATCCAGAATGGACATTCAACTAAGGGACTGTTTAATTCCAAATGCACCACAATACTTCAGATATACTTAGTGGCCTAATGAAATAATTGTATTCATGAACAACACAGAAGGAGAATCAGTATTGTGAAATTAAGCTGTTTTCTTATCAGCTTTCTAAGCGTCTGTCTACATGCCAAAACACCTGAAACAACTCCAGGTGCACTGTGTGAGTACAAGCTCACAGAAAGCTACCAGCTTTGGTCCCAGAAGTAAAACAGTCATGTCAGTTCAGTGATATATCATATACTAGTTGTTATCACTCAGTGGGGATGGAGCACGTGATTTGTGAGGAGAAGCCAACACAGCTGGATTTGTTCAGCCTGAAGAAGAGAGGCCTTATTGCTTATTTTTAGACTTCTAACAGAAGAGTGCCTGGAGCACAGGGAAGAGACATACAAAACCACTAGAATAGCAACAAGGGAAATTCATATTAGTTATAAGAAAAGAAGAAGAAGAAAACAAGATAAAACATAGGCAGTGGAACAGGTTTCAAGGAGTCCTCTCAGATATATTTAATAAGCAGCTAATCAGGGCTTGAGTTGCTTGATGTAACTTTGAAGCCAGACTTGCCATAAAACTGGCTTTTCTTGGAGGAAGAGGTGGGAACAGTTACCTGCAGAGGTCCTTTTCACTCTAAATCCTGTGCTGACTCTAAGCTGAAAAGACAGAGCCGTCTGACTATTAGGATCTAAGTTAATTACCTGGTGTATTTTTGCAAAACACAGCATTGTACCTTGCCAACTGTCCCGTAATTTCCCAGAGATCCAACATAAACCCATTCTGCTACAAAAAATGCTGTAATGAGCAAAAAGACCTTCTTTCCCATAATTATAGGTAGATTGGCCAAACTGACTCTGAGATTTGGAAGCCTGGAAAATAAGTCCCAAAGACGTGCCCAAGGCATTGAACCAGGGACATTTGGCAAGGGGAAGCTCTAAGGAGCCACTCATCTGCTGGCAACTCCAGTCTGCTCTGCAGATGAGCCTGGGGGGAAGGCAGAGGGAGAAGGGGCCTCTGAAAAGGCAGTGCATGTGACTCTCTAGAGTTGAAAGAGGGACATGCCAAACTGGGGACAATGTGGAGGAGGGTTTCTGTGAACTCTAGATGTGGTTTGTTAGAAGTTTCCTCCAAGTGCCAGAACTAGTTTTCCCTCAGGGCTGCTGGTGCGCATGTGAGAAATGATGCAATGGTTAATTACAAACATAACAACTAGAGAGTCTGATTCTGAAGAGAGCTAAATTGATGTAAGTAAAAGATTAATCCAAATTATTTAGATAGCTATCTAACAGCACAAAACAACTGAAAATAAGATCTGAAACAGCACGAATAAGTCTCAGCTTTAATAACTAAAACTTGACTAAAATACCTGTAATCACTAGTGACCTTGAGCCAAGTCTCAATGACACCCAAAGCCTTCATTGGGATTTGGATGAGAGTTCAAGAGATTCTCTGTATGTGACAAAATCTCTGGTTGCCTGAGATATTTCCCTGAACAGATGGATCAAAATTGCCCTATTATTTTGCAAAGCTGGAAGGGGATAATGGAGAATGATTGTTGTGGGTTGGAAGTTGGATTGATTTACTTTAATGAATACCAGAAAAAGTTTGTAAGAAACAGAAATAACATGCAAAATTTTTTGAGGGTGGGTTTAAAGAAAACAAGTAAGAGCGTTCCATGATTTCTAGGAAACAAGATGAATATTATTACAGCAATTAAAATCTAGTCCAGGGCAATGAAAGGATCATGAGCCATTAAATTACGGGGTTGTCACTTCAGAATGTGCATTTAACGCATGATGCACCCCTTGGACTATTTAATGGTTTTGTTCCATGCACTGCAATCAAGGATCACCAAGAAGCTAAGTATTTGGCAAGGTATTTGCTGAGTTAAGGAATGGCAGATAACACCCTCTAGGTAGTTACACCTTGGACGCATGTCAACAGCAGAGATGCATTTTACTTAAGGTAAAGTGCAATCCTGAGTTAGCTGAGATTATGACTAGTAGAATTCTCCAACTAGAAAATAAGTAACTTGCAAAATCCCCTTTCAATAACCATTTGAAGAAACAGTGTATAATTATCTGTGGAATTTGTTGGAATGTCTCAGCAAAACTCAGTGACAGCAACTTATTTCTAAAAGGTGATGGTTCAGAAAAATACATAGAAATCAGCAGGAAATGTAAAACCTTTGTAAGCACACATGTTAACACTTGTTAAGGAACACACAAAAAAAATTATACATACATATGACTAATAAACGTCTGCCTAATTCAGATTAACTGAATCAGCTGTTTGAATGAACATGAAAATGTAAAAATGCTGACAGATCCCTACTGCAAAATAAGTGTACAATTTTAAAACATGCATTTAGAAAACAAGTTATCCCAGCTAAATAAATTATATCCTTTTTAATGACTTACTAGTATCAAAAGTTTTTATCATATGTTTCAGTGCTTTTTATCACATTTCTTCTGGTGTGTCTCATTAATAAGACAATTCTAAGCAAAGAAATCATACTTACTTCTTCCAAGCTTTTATGAAAGCTAAAGCCACAAACTTTTATTAGATCTGGTGGAAAACAGCCAGCATAGTTGAGAAATCTATATCAACTTGAATATTAGGATAAAGTAAGTTGTTTGGAATCCAAACTTTCAAGTTAACTTCTACTAAACCACTGGCAAAACCCAGTGCCTGCTTTCCTGGAAGTTAGAACTGAGCTTTCATCCATCTCGAGCACAAAAATTACTGTCTGGCTGCTCTGCTGCAACATTCAGCAACAAACTGAATTCTGCAAGCTGTTAAGCACTACTACAACCACAAACACAATAGCATTCAGTGTGTATAACGAACTCAAATAAGATACTTACAGGTAGCAGTGTTTCTGCTGGAGGCTGAACATGAGACCATACTAGAAAAAGAGGAAAAATGTGTGTCACTGACCCAGTAATTTTTGTTTTAAAAGGCTGGCAGGGAAAAAAATCCAATGAGTGAGCAACAGAGAAAAGCAGAGAGGGGGAGGGGAGAGAGATAGATGAAATTCCAGTCTTTCTGGTCAGCTTGGCTGTAGTTTTCTCCGTACTGAAAATCCACAATAAACACTCCTTTCTTGCAAGGCTGCTCCTGACTGCAGAGTCACAAATTACAAATGCTTTTGGGCTCTGTATGATAAGAGCACTCAGAGATGTCTTGTAGTGTTTACACTCAGCAATGCTCCTCTGGCAGCCATCCCCAGATCTTCTTTTCCCCTTCTGCTAGTTAAGTCTGTTGGGACTAAAAATTGAGCTGCTGTTACTAATGTCTGCTCTTTTTTTTTTTTTTT